>JAHREE010000340.1:5682453-5713296 GCA_033628505.1 Tringa tobata
AATTCTACATTTGAGTCTACTTTCTAACTACTACCATGAACACAAGTCCCAGATGTACTTTTATTTTTCACAGTACGATGCAAGTCTTCAGTCACAATGAATTACATTGAATTCCTTGTTAGGTTGTCCAGCAGATGTACCAAAATGCTTTTTGTCACAAGAAACACCTTTCCTTAGAAAGCTCTATTTATTTATTTATACAGTGATTGGCAAGTCATTTTTAAATTGTAATTTTTCTGTAAAGGTGATTCTCTTTTGTGACAGTAAGGCTCAGCAATGTTCCTATAAATAACCTGAAAATTCCTAGGAACTTCAGCAATCTTAGATTCACTAATTAGACCACAAAACCGTGACATTGTGCAGTCATTCAGTAGTACCCATATTGAGATAAATAATTATAAATATTATAGATTATATTATTATAATTAATATGAATAATATAAATTTAAGACGCCAGATCATGACACTTGCAGCAAAGGTCAATTTATTAACCAAACATAAAATCAGGCTGTCCTGTCTACCTATTGTGATCATGGAAAAAAGGTCCAGCGGTTTGTTAATGATGATAGTGACAGTACCCACTTTTCCATCTCTATGTGTGTCACTCAGATCAGGGTGACACACAGCTGTTGGTAGCTGTTGTCAAGGTAAGGAAGGCTTATATTGTGTTGTATCACAAAGCCATAAAGCCCGAAGGTTGTCCATAGGAGAGGAACATCATAATTATCCACATCTATGCTATTAATAAACTATCAAACACAATATAGCTGTAATAAAATCTTCATCTGAGGGAGCCATGGTCATTATGGGAAGAATTACTTTATATTTATTGTAACTTGTTAGGCAAATCTGTGAGGCTGACATGAGATAGTATGTTATTATAGTTGCCGAAAGGCAATCTGTCAAGCAATACTAAGGCAGATCTGCCCCAGCACAGACCTGTGCAGCCACATACTGGCTCTAGGAGTTCCCTTGCTCCCCCATCAATTAGGGAAGGGAAATGGCAGGCTGCAGAGACTGATTACCCACTACAATAGTGATCACAACCAAGGTGAAGAAATGAAAGAACATTTTGTGTCTTTTAGCATCCCACACGAGGGGCTGAGAAGAACCACAAGAAGGAATTGTTATTATTTTTTATGACTATTTGCCTGGGTAATGCATACACCCAGAACTATTCTATGTTCTATCTGGAGATAACCCAGTAATTTACAGATGGATTAATATTATTAAACAATACATATGTATATGTATAAAAATATATTCCCTTGGGCATGACTGTCAGGTAAAAATTAGTGTACATTTATTTCTCAGAGGCAGAAATCTTGAGGAAGATGACACGTATCAAGGCAGGAGATCTAAACAGTAACCATAAAAAGAAAATAAAATTACCGTAGGGATCTAAAGGGACAGAAGAAGCAAGTGGAAACAGAAGGCATTATGGTCAACCCCAGAAACAGACAGGAAATTTTCAGTGAAGAAATTTTAGGCTTACAGAGAGATAAATAACTCATGAGAGGTACTTTAAAGAAGAGAACGGGAAACTAACCTGGTGTTGGAGTTACAAATCTTTTTTAAAAAGCAACAAATGAAAAATGTATTAAAGTTTTCTGAAGGCAGAAGACCAAGTGACTGATCTTCCCTTGCCCTTTGGTGGGTGTGCTGGTTACGCTGAGTAAATTTAACAGGGTAGGAGGGTTGAACGTTGATAACAATTCAGAGAAGCAGCAGTGCTGTGGGAAAATGCTCTCCTATTTGTCCTCGCTGGTTCTCTGCAAAGGAGGGGAAGAAAGGAGATGCAGTAGAGCAATGGGAGCAGCAGAGAGGTGCCTGGAGGACTGATCCAAAAGTGTCCATGCCGAGAAAGATGAGAGGAAGCCCTGAAATCAAACAGTATTGTTCATGAGGGGTGGAGATCCTTTTAATAAGGAAAACTATCTGGTAGATGGAATGGCTGATAATATAAGAGTTTGCATGTTATTTCTTTCCAACTGCTAAAGAAAACCTTTAAAAAATTTTGAGGTATTGAATTTTAACAGAGGAAAAAAATATTTAAATATCTACATGGCTGTGACCATATAAACAAATCCCATCACTAAAATCTCAGTCCTTCATTGCTGAGAAAAGTCATGCTAGAATTAGAAGAGGACAAAGTATCGGCCAGAATGAAACCCAAGACATCCCCAGAAAGTTAGAATTTAACTAGAGATAATTCAGTAAAGCCTCAATTCAGGGAATTCATCTTTGACAAATCAAACTGCTCCTGAAAAACAAAGCTGAGTAACTTTGCTCCTAATTTACCTGGTCTTTTAGAGCACTTTTGCCTTACAAACTCTTTACAGAGTAGATAATTAAATAATTATATCGTATGGGTAAGTTAATCGCACAGATAAAGGGCTAGCTCGGACAGCAAAGCCAGAGGGCAATAGTGTAAAATAAGAGTTTGGGCTGGAGAAATACAAAGAGCCGTGTGCAAGAGACCAGTAATGGCTGGGAGTGACTTCATTCCTCGCATGCATGTCTCCGGTCAGGGAGAGGGAATATGGCTGTAAGGGAGTGGAGCCCGCTCATGACACATAACTGGGCAGAGATTCAGCTCAAGGGGAAAAAGTCATAAACATCAGAAGGTCTCAGGCAAGAGCAAGGAGCAACAGGATATGAGTTACTTGTGGGCTTTATTTGGCAGAAATGGTGGTATTAAAGACAGGACAAGTGAAAATATTGTAGCGCTGCCCGTACATTGTGCTTCTTACAGACTTTTTACTGGCCAAGTACAGTGAGAGAGAGGGACTGCTCGTGCTGAGATAGGAAATTCTCAAGTGTTTAGCACTGGACACAACTCAGGGCAGACACAGTCAACACCAGCAGTGCTTCCAAAACTTTTTTGAACAATATTGCAGACATAAGCCTGATTTTTTTCAGTAACAAAAGCCAGACCAAAAGAGCACATTATGCAGGAGACCGAGCAAGTTCTGATTGGATGCTTTGGAATAATATTTACTTGTAATGTATCTATTATCACCCTTTTAAGCAGATTTTTTTTCCTGTATTTTATATCTTAATAAGATTTTATATTTTAAGCTATACCAAAACTGAGCAAGATGTTAAACTAAAATCTTAATATTAATGATGCTACCTTCAGGCTGAAGAGTGTATAGCTTCGGTTGTTTAAAACTACTTTTATTTAGCAATTTAACTTTGATACTAAACAACTGTGCAAAGAACATGTGCTGTAGACTTTTTAAGGTTCATTGTTGTGCCACAGAGCCCTCTTTGTTCGTATTTTTGGACCTTCCAAATATTTGTTTACACATTTCCTGTGGAGAACATACCTTCTGTAACACTGCTTCTGCATCAGCCCACTCCCGTTTTATTTTAGTATCCCCCAGCTGATGAGGGGACAGATGGGTGAGGGTTGGGACCAGAGGAATGCTGCCCTGCCTCTGACGGCAGTGGAAGCTATGCAGCTCGCCTCCCCCGGACAGCTCTCAGATGCCTTTTGGGAAAGGGGCCAAAATGACTCTCTTGGTCACCAAAAAGGTTAAAGACCTACAAAAGACCCGAGGTGAATCAGCTTTCAGTCTTGAACGGCAGGGCACAGGTCACTGAGAAGCTGTTGCTGAAGATTCCCACCCCTGAGAGGTTGTTTAAGATCAAGGGAACAGGCACACATTAGTACAACTACGCAACGCTAATTTTAAAATTGGTATGTAGTTTGGGATGTTCATAAACTTTTCCTACAGTTCCCATCTTCACCTTATCTGGTTGTGGAATTTAAATTCAATTCTTGTCTTAGCAGACTGAGAATTGTAAGTTTAGATTAACGCATGTCAATTTAATGCCTTGTAAAATGAGTAGAACCTAATCTGCACCGTCTGCGATATTTTGTGTGCGCAACACGAACCGGTTTGCATTAGGATTTTTTTCTCTTTTCTGGCCATAACAGTACAAAATCCCTCTATGCTGAGATATGCTCCTTTGTGTCTCCTGATCCAAAAGCTGCATCCTCCCTAGTCTCACCGGAGGTCAGAGCATCCATCAGAGAGTTCCTGCCATGGAGCTGCACTGACCATGTCTTGAAGATGCCACAGGCAGGGCAGCAGGCAGAGGAGACACCTCTGAAAGCTTTACTCAGTGCAGAGCCACTGAATTCCCTGGCTGCAACAGAAGTCAACACAAAGGGTAAGACTCTAATCCCATGGCTTTCTACGGGAAATGTGGATAATCTCAAAGATAAATGCTGTGGAAAGTTGTGAGTTTAGAAAACACCGAGTTTTAATATATAAATTCCTCTAAAGCACTGTTTGAAAATTCAGTTTATTATGCTCACCGGTTAGTTTTTCACCTATAATGAGCATAACATCTTTCCAAAGAGGGATTTGGAAAATAAAATAAATCCAGTAAATTTCCAAATAAGGATGGGGTGATTCTCTAGAGTATAAATCCTAATATGAATGCAAACAGCTGTTAGTCCCCAGTATGCGGACGTGCACGTCACGCTTGCCTCTGTTCCAGATCGTGGCACCCACCACTGTGATGGTAATCAGTATAAACCCAGGCTACAATTAGGGCAGGTCCACTGGGAGGGTCTCATAATCCTGAACTCTCATACCCTTCAATAAATCTATTTAGGACTCGGACAAGCTTCTGGTTGGCTCCTTCCTTGTTTCTCCTGTATCCTCTGGAAAGCCGGCCAAAGGCAGCTGTTTCCCCTGCTATGGTGGCTTTGTCCCTCGACAAATGACTCAAGCTTCCTGCTGTCTTCCCCCCTTGTGTACAGGGCTCAAATAGAAACTCCTGCTGGCTGGCTGGGCAGTCCCACATGTCTTTCCGGCTGCTCCAGGACTGTGCAGGGAGTGAAAAATTTCCCTATTTTCCCTCACAGCTTCTCCCTTCATGTGGAGACAGCAGTGGAAGGACCTGGGGAAAAGAGGCTGTGAGGTCCTGGAGAAAGGGAAGATGACAGGCTAATGACGGCAGATCCTTTGCCACATGTCTATTGGGAAAGGAAATTTTACAGAAAATGTTTTACGGGAAGGAGGAGGAAGTCTTTTGGGGAGAAAATAACAGATTCAAAAGGAGAAAAAAAGTGGAGAAGGGAAGATTTTCTTCCTCACATCTTTCATTGTTCCCATTGAGAAGAAAACATCTTAGATGCTCCACACCACTGAACTACAAACACACTGGAATCCAGTATTTGCTAATATGTACTTCCCACACTCAAAGGACCTTTTTCTATATCTATCTATATAAACACTGCCTCAAAGGTAAAATCGTGTATAAACCTGTTTATAGTTTGTATCTCTAGGATTTTTTTTCAGAAAGCTGGGTAAGTATGAAATATTACTGCTAGTGTGAACATCTCACCAGTCTCTCATGTTCAGCACTGGTGACACAAAGTACATAACCATAACAAAACAAAGGTTACATGAATAATAATTGGCAATTCTTTCCTCTATTTTATCTGTTAATTTGTTCCTTCAATTTGCCTTACAGTTGTTGCTATTAACATCACTTCTGGTTTTCTACCTGAATAATTTGTTATTCCCTAGACTAAGACTGCTTGGAAAATAAAAACGGAGTCTTGGTAAGTGTAATATTCATGCCTTATTATTAACCAAGACCTTCTTTATTTGTCTGGAATACAAATGCATATTAATAATGCCAGTACACCTTTAGGAAATTACTATTATCACAATAAAACACTCCACTAAATATAACAGTATGTTTCATGTTCACAGAATAGAACCTAGGGATGAAGTATAGATGTTTGATTATATTGCAGTTTTATATAAAGTGTTTAGAGGCCATAATTTGTTGTTTAAATGTTCTTGAATATTAATGAAGCATTGAAGGCTGCAGAACTGATGAGCGACTCACATGAAACACTAATGCAGAACTGAAATCCATGGGCAATTACTTTTCATAATTCTCTTTGATTTTCCAGGACTAGACCTGCTCTCTCAGTGCACATGCAAAATTATTCACTGGGCAGCAATATCTCAAACTAAGGGGAACACAGGCTTTGAATACAAAACCACTTAGGGCTTATACTTTTATATGAAAATAACAGTACGTTTATAAAGCTGACAATACATATATTGACCATGCAAATAAAATTCTGATTCCAGTGCTTGTGACTGAGAGAAATGTACTTTAGAACAGAATTATTTTGAAGTCTGAGATCTGTCATGTGGTTCTGTGTGTCAGTCTGACTGGAAGCAGTATTCTAGAAATCCCATCAGTATATAAGGCCCCACCCAGTGATCTAATGTATTCTGAGAATCTGTAATGTGCAAGACTAAGAAAGCAGGTCAGTAAATAGTACAGTTATTTTGACCAAGTTCATATAAATTATATCCCATCATAAAGCAGTCCCAAATTTGCGAGGCTTCTGTTAAGCTTTCCTTATTGTTCTTTGGCTGGGACAGGAAACATAAACTAGTAAGCTATCGTCTCATATTGCGCAAGCGCTTGCATTCTTTGAAAACTATTATCTGCATGAAATCTTTCATGGCAGGAAATTACAAACAGCAAGAAATTCCTTTACAACGAGAGAAGAGCCCAGACTATTTTCAATATTTTTTTTAAAGTACAAAAGGTGACGCAAAAATGGATTTAGTGGTTGCTGTGATTCCAGATACCTGTCCTGAACAGTAGACTGATTCCTTTAGAAAGACCTTAAGGGTATTAAGTAAAGAAAAAGAGAATTTTCTGAGATCCCAATAGTTACATTTTCTATCAGACAATTTGTAATTTCTCAGGACTGCTCACTGGAACAAAATACAGAGAAAACAAAACAGGTGATCATACGTGTATTTCTAGTTCAGACTTAAAAACAGTGTTGAGAAACAGTGAGAAAAAAATGCCTGACCATTCATATAAGCATTTATGACTGTTTTGGAAGCATTTGCCTAACAAGAATATTGGAGTAGAAACATTGATTCACACTGACACAGAATACAAGTCAAGCTACCAATGGATATTACATTGTGACTCACTGCAAATGATGTTAACTGGCAAAATAAAATTTAGAAAAAATAATGGCCTAAATTCTAAGAGTTACTTTTTTTCCAGTGGACTTTTTAAAGCCATACACTTAACATGATTCATCTATAGGTCAATGATTCACGTTGAGAGACTGATTTTTGTGAAAAAGAAAGAAATACAGTAAGTGGCATTTTACTGTATTGATAACAGGCAGAACAGAAACACCTAAGAGAAATGACACAGGAAAGAAATTACTGACTGCTTAAATGGTGTTGTTAACTGCACCAGACCGCCTTTCTTTGCACTAACTGGCAGGATGGTACATATTTAAATCTTTTTTCCCTTTTACCTTTCCTTGAAAAGTTCACATTTCGTGGTACCAATTCTGGAAGCTACTGAAATCCATCAGTAACTCATTTCATTAAAGGATTGTATTTACATTTATATAGTGTACTTAGCTCAGTGAATTTACTGAATGGCAATAACCACACCAATAAAATTATTGAAGTAACCATCCTTAAGTATCTCTAGAGGTGGATGCTCTCTCCTCAAAATATGTTATTTTTAGCTCTATTCAAACTAAGTAGACAAGACTGAAGTGAGAGGATTGGCAAGGAGTTCAGTCTGCTGCAGACATCCAGAGGCTACATGACCTTCCTGACCTTGAATGGGATATCCCTTTCTGAAGAAAAGGAATTTTGCCATCTTCAGACCTGGATCATGTCCTCACCTGCCACGCCGCAAAGGCAGTTACAGCTACTCAAATGATACTTTTGAAACAAAAAGAACAAACAATAGGAATGCCACTCATATAAAATATTTCATATATCAGCTTCATAACATTGCTATTTTTTAAAAAAGTTGAAATATTCCTTGCTGTGCCAGAGAAACTTACATGTTTTCGCTCTTTTCTTTAAGCTGATTCTATAAAGAGGATAAAATGAGGAATTTTGCATTTTTCCTTGGCATGCTCCATAGGACTCCTGGACAACCTCACCTCCCTTCCTGGCTGTTATCATCTTGCTCTGCTCTTTCTGACCCTGTCTGCCAGTACCTGCTATTACCTTTTTTAACAGCACTGCAGATTTCTAGTAGTCATAAATTACAGTCTTTGCACTTAATCATGACTTCTCTGACTCATTTATGTCAATGGCATAATTTAGATCACCCTTTTTGCCACCACAAGGGTTGTCTCAGTCCAAAGGAACAGGTATTTTGCTGGCTTTCTTTCTCACCCAATTATCAAGCTAGGATAAAAATGAGAAAATGATGATTTTCTGTGCTACCTTTTCTTTTTTCTGCTGTCTTCTGGTAGACTTCATGCCTTTTACACTGCATAGCAATTCTTCTTAATTATTTATTCTGTTAAAATTCAGTCAACAAGTTGCAGTGAAGGCAACTAAGGTAATTTTGAAGGAATGCATACCATCTGCTTGGTCAGATTCTGCCAGCAAGAAATGTCTCTTTCACACCTGTATTAATCGTAATTTAGACAAATGTGTTCTGCCCTCATATATCAGGAGAGGTATACCTTTTCATGGATGTAATTAACTCAGTCTTGCCTGTGGCAAAGCGCAAAGCAGGTATGTCAATCTATGAGTGACTGAGCTGGCTAATTCTTGTCTCTTCATGACGCTTCCTAGACTTAGAAGTGTGCACTCAGAAAATACTGTATTTTCAGTTTATGCTTCTGGGCTTTCTTGGAAAAGAGACGTCTGAATTGACACCAAGGCCAAAATAAATTTGATTTCCTTGCAGATAACAACATTTAAATGCTAGGAGTACTTAAGTACTGAATGTACAAGTTATTGGTTATATTTTTGTTTTGACTCATACAGGCTTCCAGAAGAATATTGAATTAGAAGGTTGTACTTCTTTTATGCTTTTAACCTAGTTTTGCATAACCACACAATTACCCCAATATCTGGGAGACTGGGCAGTAAATAAATAAAACCCTGAACTTCTCATCATGAAGTGACATGATGCACAAATATTTATCCTATGAGATACGCTTTGTAATTACTGATCAAAAATGCTGGGAAAAGTGTAAGTAATGGGTGAAAAAGGCGACTGTATTGAGAGAGGAGATGTCTTCTGTAACTGGTGTCCATAGTCTATGCCTCTACTGTTCTCTTTGCTGACTCCTGAGGACCACACCGGTGTGGACATGGCAACGTGAAGCATCAAGAAGTTCGTTCGTTCATTCATTCATCCATTCATTCACTCATTCATTCACTCATCCATCCAGTCCAGCGTGTGGCTCCACTGATGGCTGGCACAGCTCGGGGGACTGAATGGGGAAGAGAAGTCAGTGGGTATGGGTTGAGAACTGGCACCGTTACTGAGGGAAAAAAGCCTCCTGGAACAAATGCTCTCACTATATAGGCCTATACAAAATGTCACTTTGAGCCCAGCAGTAAGAGAGCAAAAATACCTGGTTGAGATGAATGTCCACTCAGTCAGTATGTAAACATTTGAAAGAAAGGTTTTACTAAAAAAAAAAAAAAAAAAGTTTGAGCCCCCTTATTCAAGGGCTCAAAAATGCAGGAGAAGTTTCTGAAAAAGGAAAACAGGAGTGATTTTCAGGATGACATAGCTCACTTCTCTGGCTCTGCTAGATTCTGAGATGCAGAGAAATGCAGCAGGTTTTATTTTTATTAACAGTAACGTACTGGGATGCTGGCACACCAGTGGGGACACACAGGTACAAAGGCACTTTTTGTCCCACCTTCTCTGTACATTAAGCAAGGGTAAAGTGGTTATTTAATTTGCATACTCAGGAAATGATTGTGTCCTTATAGAATAACAAACATTTCATTTATGTACAAGAAGGCCTTTACTTTAAAATCCAGAGAAAAATTCCAGTGGGACAGAAATTCTACAGACTGTGGAATATTGTTAGCAGGGTTAAGCACAACTGAGAAGGCTTGCTTATTTCTTTAAGCTGTTAAATTAGTTGGACACATATCACATAATAAATATCATGTAATATAATTTGAAGAAAAAAAGGAAAACTGGCCAAGAGGCTATACATTCAATTTACTTCAGAAAGTACTTTTTTTCCTTTGCTTCAGAAGGAAAACACAGAAATAAAATAAAAATTTAAGTGCAGCTACTAATTTATTTAAATTAGCATCTCATTTTGTTATTATACTTCAGTTCATAATTACTGGTTTTAATATGATATCGTATCTATGATACTGAGAATTATGTGTCATATTATGACCACATACTTCTACGTCGTATAGCAAATATCACTCAATTACTCTGCTTGCAAAAAAACGGAACAAAACAAAACTAGAACTGAGATAGACAAATGGATGGACAGATAGATAGAAAAGTAGACAAACACAAACATACATGGATGGATAGATACATAGTACTCGAGATCTGTCAAACGACACATGCTCTCTAAAAAAGCCACACACTTAACCTCCTTTGTTAAGAGGTCATTGCTTTGCAGATCTATGATTTATTTAGAAAAACAAGGGGGGGAGGACTATGTAATTCTCATGGTTCATCCATTATTATGCAAAGAAATGTAGAGTTGGGCAAATTTGCAATCTGCTTTTTCTGGGGCAAGAAGGACCCACTTGATCACCCACCAAGTAGGGGCTTGGCTAGTTCCTAACTGATGGGGCGTAAAGGAGTGCTCAGGAAGGCCCTTCCCACTCAGTGGGGGCAGGATGAGAATGCACAGACATTGACTCAGCTGAGGATGAGCATGTGTGCCCCAGAGCTCTGGCAAGTGGACCACCATNCTTTAAGCTGTTAAATTAGTTGGACACATATCACATAATAAATATCATGTAATATAATTTGAAGAAAAAAAGGAAAACTGGCCAAGAGGCTATACATTCAATTTACTTCAGAAAGTACTTTTTTTCCTTTGCTTCAGAAGGAAAACACAGAAATAAAATAAAAATTTAAGTGCAGCTACTAATTTATTTAAATTAGCATCTCATTTTGTTATTATACTTCAGTTCATAATTACTGGTTTTAATATGATATCGTATCTATGATTCTGAGAATTATGTGTCATATTATGACCACATATTTCTACGTCGTATAGCAAATATCACTCAATTACTCTGCTTGCAAAAAAACGGAACAAAACAAAACTAGAACTGAGATAAACAAATGGATGGACAGATGGATGGAAAAGTAGACAAACAAACATACATGGATGGATAGATACATAGTACTCGAGATCTGTCAAACGACACATGCTCTCTAAAAAAGCCACACACTTAACCTCCTTTGTTAAGAGGTCATTGCTTTGCAGATCTATGATTTATTTAGAAAAACAAGGGGGGGAGGACTATGTAATTCTCATGGTTCATCCATTATTATGCAAAGAAATGTAGAGTTGGGCAAATTTGCAATCTGCTTTTTCTTGATCACCCACCAAGTAGGGGCTTGGCTAGTTCCTAACTGATGGGGCGTAAAGGAGTGCTCAGGAAGGCCCTGCCAGCTCAGTGGGGGCAGGATGAGAATGCACAGACATTGACTCAGCTGAGGATGATCATGTGTGCCCCAGAGCTGGGGCAAGTGGACCACCATGCAGCAAAGCCACGGCTTAGGGCCAGGCTGGAGCTGAGAGGTTTCTAACAGCAGCTGCGGCACCTTGAGCCTTGACAATGGAGGCAAAGCCCCACGTCTTTTCTAGACCACTTGAGGATCTTTGAGTGGAGAGTGTAGGTGATATCCCAGAGGTATGAACTGGAATCTGCAGTTTGCCTGGGTTTTGACTACGTGTTGAATCTGTGGACAAAGTTTTGCCCTCCCACAGCAATGCCATAGGAAGTATTTTTGTCATTCCTTTGGCTATAGACAGAGCCAGCATTATTAGGTATGGTAATTACTGAAGTTTTCTGCTGAGTGTTTGTTCTTCCCTGTTTCCTTATTTTTCTCTGTTTGTTTCTTTGGACTGCTAGCCCTCTCATGGCATGAATCAGCATAACATTTCAGCACCAGCCCTGACTGAATTCACTGAAATTTTGTATTTGCTTAATGTTGGGCCCATCACAGCAGTTCAGTTCAACAGCAAGGTCTGAGCAGAGCCCAAGCGATTATGTCAAAGACGACACAATCAATGCCACCAGGATGTGAATCACAGGGTTTTATATTTCTACTTTTTGCCACAATGAGGCCCACAAAGAACTTAATTTTCCAGTGCTTTTATGATATAGTTCATTGCCTGTCTTTTACTGGAACCAGAACCTATATCCATGGTCACAGAACTAGATGTGTATTTTCAACTTTTTTCTACTTAGTTCAAAGAGTATATTCATGAATAAAAAAACTTCTGGCTGTTTGCTACTGCATTCCAATACAGAGTGTAAGCAAATAGACAAATTAAAGTGAATTGGAGCTTTCAGTCCCTTCTCCTGTGCAGCTATCCCTGGTGAATTTAACTGAATAAATGAATAAATCTTGTCTTTTAAATGAATACTGGAAAAGAGAAAATTTTGAAAATAGTACCAGTGACCAACCATAGTTCTCCTCTATTGAGAAGTAGTCTCTAATAAACTCTGAGGCTATAAATGAACCTCTGTGTTTGAAAAAGGACTCTTTAAAACAACAGGGAATTCACACAATTCTATGAGGTCTAAGCATAAATACACAGAAAGATGTACAGGATGGGTTTTCATTTACTCTGTTGCTCTTTTACATCCTTCCAACATTTAATAGTGCTTGGAGATCTCTGTATGTCCATTATACGTGGTGGTGTATAGAGCCTCTTATATTGTTACAAGGGGAATTTAGTGTAATAATGAATAAAAAAAAACCCAAAACTGCATGACAGAGGCACATTGTGTTTCGGGGTTGTAGGTGCTGTGGCAGATACTCAGTTATGACACCCAGATAATTGCTGATGACAAATACTCTATTCTAAAGCTGCTGCATTCCCACAAAGGGACCTTTGTTTGGCCCTGTGGATGTAGGGAGGACCTCCTGCTGCTCTGCTGCCAGCACACTGCCATCACTGAACCCACGTTTCCAGTGAGTGTTAACCCACCCTCACACAGAGCAAGAAGTCAGAAGACCTCACACCGAGAGTGCACAGAGAGCCGCTGTACACAAAACTCCAAAGAGAAAGTTTGCTGGAGTCCCACAGCCCATTATTTGAAAAAGCTAATATGAATATGCCGGCATGCTCGTGAGGCGAGGCTCCAGAGGCAATTCTGCAGCGAGTAAATGCAGTGCTCTCCATACACATCTGTGCACTGCCTGACAGGAGACTCGGCCGGGTTCTTCACAGTCTCACTGTCAGGTAGCACTGTCTTCTCCAGAGTGGTATCAGAAATAACCAAGATTTATGAAACCAGGGGGCTAAAGGAGAACTTCTTGCTAAGGAACGTCATGCTGGATGTCTCTCAAGTGCATATTTTAAAGTGGTTTGATTTTCAGAAGGTTAGAGTGTATGTCAGTTTCTGTACAGGGGACTGCACTGTATTCTGCTCTTTGAAACACGGGATGCACACACATATGTATATGTGTGTTTATATATATATATACACACAGACCGAGACATACACACTTGGGAGTCTAATTTCATGCTTCCAGGTGCAAATATTTTGATTTGTGTCTTTTGTATCCACATATCCCATGACAAATATCTACATAACATATATACACTAAATAAACATATGGTACTGCTAATAGCCCAAAGGCATTATTTGCCATGTAATAGACACTATTTGCCACGCCATATAGAACGCCTGCCCTAAATCCTATGGTTGCTTTATATCTGTGTTGCAGCAAATCTATCTCACAAGGCTGAGGATGGGCACCACGCCATCCTAACAGATGGGTCTGACAGCCAGAAGACCATGTATGTGCATCCAGTGTGGGTGAGACCGATGGGACTCTTTGCCAGGGAGATCTAAACAGCTGTCTGTTTTGGCTGTACCTACTCCAAGGAGAAGGATGTAGGCTTACATTACATGAGGCTTATGCAAGCACAGTGATTGGAGGGGGAGTGTCACATGTGCTGAGAAAAATCCATTCAAATAGCTACAAATCAAAGACATCCACCGAGAAAAAGTGAGGCAGCGTCATAGCACTCCACACCCCTCTGCCTCCCCTCAGGAACACCAAGCAAAACTCGTCGTGACAAGTTAATTTGTCTGAACATGTCGGCAAGGGTGCAGAAACCTGTTGCACAGGCTTTCTTCCTGTCCCAGAGGCACATAATATTCAGTAAAACAAAGGCCTGACTTTCAAATTCTGTGCAGATTCTGCTCTTCTATATTCTATTAAAATCTGCTGAATAAAGGAACAAGTCCTTTCAGCACAAAGAACATGAATTTAGCTTGTGTCTTTTAAAACATAATTTAAAATGTCCTGTGAACAATTATGTATTTGCATGACTAGCAGTTAAAATACTTTTTTCAAAAATTATCCCCTTACAGAATTTGCATCCTCAGGTCAGGCCTGTGTGTATTAATACAGAGCTGAAGACAAACATCATACAAGCTGCATTTATTCAGTGCTCTGAAAGGTTCAAGCACAATCAGAGGTCATTTTCTTCACTGTCATGAATTTCATTCATATACTCACACCCAGGAAAATCTACGTAAAAATAAAGTCAACCATCTAAAAAAAATAAATAAGTGGTACCTCAACTATTGTCTTGAACTAATTTTTCACTAAAATTTATACATTGATCAGAGATTTAGCACAGGCCATGGAGTGACCAGTGCAATCAGGTTATGGAAAAACATATTTCAGTACAACATATACATTTTTTAGAGCACCTAGTGTTCAGAGAACCAACTGCAGTACAAAGTGTGTAGAGGAAAACAAAGAGGGAAAGCATAGTCACATGAAGGTGAGCAAGATACATGAGTAGAGTGACAGAAGTTCTTCCTACACATAAGCTTAAGCAGTAGGTAGACCAAGGGAGCTGGGAAGCATGAAAAAAAGTTGGCATAAGGTATTGTTAGCAGTTTTATAAAAAATCATCAGCTTTCCTTGAAAAGTAAAAAGCCAGATTCCTGTCCTTACAGACATTAAAGGAAATTTTGTAACCAGGTTGCTTAGGATGGGTGCTTTGCTCCACCCCACAGCGATAACCCAAGATGGATCATACTTTCAAAGGAGCAGCTTCCCACCATAAGTGCAACAGTAATGAAAAAAGAAAGTGAAATTCTAAGTCAGCTGTAGCCACCTTGTTGAAAATGGCAATTTATTACTCTGGCAGCATGGGAAACCAAGGAGCAGTAAACCAACTTCCTTCCTGTGGGAACAGCTGCTTTTCAGTAGCTTTTATTGTGTTTTGTTTATTGAATTAACCTTTGAGAGCAGTGAAAAGAAGGTCATTTTTGGAACGTGCAAAGTATTAAAGAACTCAGCCACAACGCATACCTGTGGCAACAATGAATTTGGACTCGTGCTTGCCCTGAGGGTGTAAGAAGAGGGCAAAGGTGACATAGAGGAACTTTACACCTTCTTATTTGCTGTATTGATGTAGCCACCAGCCCAAGCTACCCACTGCCTCTGGGGCTGTTCTGGCATCTGAGGACAGCTGAGATGTTTATACATTGCAGTCAGTCTTTGGTTTTTTTGCGACATTGCCTCCTGCATTGTGAGGTATGGAACTACCACAGGAGTCCTAAGGTACACATATTCCTTGTAGAGAAAATTTTCTCAGAGAGAGAGTCAATCTTTATGGAACTACTCTACAGCTTTATCAGGGCAACGCACTCACAAGTGTGTGTGTGCACATACCACCTATTTTTAAGTCCACCTTTTAAACTGTAAAATGTACTTCAGAACTTTTTGATACCTGAAAAACAGAGTCATTTTACTTCTCAAAGCTTCTGAAAACCTCTAAGCTCAGGAACATACTGTATTATTATCTAGATGATATCAATACATTAATATCCTGCCTTTTGCCATCTCAGATATTTTTTATTTGGTCTTTGGAGCCATTTTATTATAAACTCAATTCATCAAATAAAAAGTGATTCTTTCCATGTACCCTTCAAAATTCCCAGAGTTCTTTTAAAAGAAGGACAAGCACAATCTAAAAGGCATTGCCTTTTAAAATATATTACATTATTTTATATAGTGCCTTATTTGTAATTATAGAACCTGCTGTCTATTATAGACCTTGTAGATATATAAAAGTTATTTGAAAAGTTAATGTTAAACCACATATTATCACTCAAATTGTAAATTAATGGTTACATTGGAAGAGGAAAATCAGGAAATATTTCCAATCAAAATAAATCACATCGGCTAAATGATTGTACCATTTAGAGATTCAGATAAATTGCTTTTCTCTTGTACATGGACATGTTCTACAGATTACAAAGCAGGCATGTTAAGAACAAGCTAGTGGTGTAATTCTTTAATGTTTGATGTAATCCTGCATACCTAATTCCTAGAATACCTCACATTATTCAGTAAACTGTACCTTAAGGGACTGTTTTTAAAAAAGAAAAAAAAAACGCAGATTTTTTTTTAATTTCACAGTGATTCCAATACATTATTTCAAGCAAGAAGAACCTTATTAGTAATAGGCATCACGATACCCCAATTTAAAGGATGGGCAAGTTGGCAAGCTGTGAAATTAGAAGTTACAAAATTTGCCTGATAGAAAAATAGTGCTTTGAAAGCTATAGAGTGGTCTATAACATGGTCTTTGTCCCCTTCTCACCCCTTCCCCCCCCAAAAAAAAACCAACCCAAAAACCCCACAAAAGCTTGCACTTCCTTGATGCTGTTGTCCAGGATATTTTTCTTAATGTCTGTGTATATCTGTAACCCAATAAGCTCCTTCTTGTGGGTAAATATTTTTAATAGGCTGGATATTGCACAAGTGATGCTCTCATTGCTAGTGGAATTGCAGTGGAAGCCTCAAAATGCATTAGACCTAGGTACTAGCATCTTCTCTCTTTCCAGTCCCAATTAATTAGACTCCATCTCCTGAAATGATTCTGAAGAAAACCAATTTTGAAGGAAATCTTTCTTATGTTTGCAAATCTGGATTTTTTTTCTCTTTCTGATTGTGCTACCTAAACCAAAGATGAACAAAATACTTGAGGATAAGGAAAAAAAGTGTCAGAAACTGGAAATTGAGCAGTCACATGTTACTCTCAATAAAAACATTAACTAATATAACTCTCAGTTCATAAAACTAAGAGTAGTAAATGTGCGTTTCATGTTTAACAGAATTTCAAAAATGGTAATCTATTTTCTGGCCAAAAATTGGTTCTTCTTTATATTCAAGTGATCTGTGAAAATACATCTTCACTCTTCTGCTCAGCAATAAGAGAAATCTTTTTTCCAGAAGATATGCTGCTACAGAAAAGTAAGCGAGAAAGGAAGCTGGAGTTAGAATAAAAGTGAGCATTATAACTTAGAAGACAATTTGTAAAAACACAAACATATTTGTTTTCACATTTTTATTTTGAAAGTATCTCATATGTTCATATTAATAAAAGGCAAAACCACCAATTGAACCCATTGATAATATTTATCCTGCTGCCCATTTTATCACCTCCAGTTGCCATTTCCTTGACAAGACATTGCACGTCAATTAAGAATGGTTGTAATTTCTGATGGAGTGGAATAATTTGTAACAGGAGCAAGATTTTAAATACCATGCTAAGAGTATCAAAACTCATAAGGTACCAGATGTTCATCAGCAAGCTCCCTGTGTAGTAAAACAGGATCTCATTATAAAATCAGGAAGTATGTAAATAATCCCGAAATGGTGAAAAATTTAATAAAGATAGCTCATCAACAGACTGATAGGAGTGGGAGTAAAGTTATGCAAATTGAGCTCACAGTTCTTCTCCATCAAAGGAACTATCAAAGCCAAATCAGAGAGGAAGGAACCATTACCATCTGCAATTCAGATCATCACTTGTGGTCCCATCATTAAACTTAAGAAACATTGGAACATCCTATTATTAATTCTTAACAAAAAGCAAGGCAGTACCACTCACCCTGTTACATATTTTGGCTCAGATGCCACAAGTTACTGAGAGCTGGGGACACTAAAGGCTTCTTAAGGTTGGGTCTGACTTTTAAAATGGCAAGACTATGCCCTATGCAGCTGTCCAGTAGTGCTATCGCACAGCAGAGCCCTCCTGCAAGCCCTGAACTTGTAGAAAATAAGAGATCAGCCCACATCATGATCCTGACCTGCCTGACGGGCAGGACAGCAAAGTGAGAAGGTAAAGTATCCTATGCCCTGTAAAGCACCTGAAGTAGATCAATTGCAGAAAGATAGGAACCTAAGGGGGAAACTAATAGTTGGTCAGGTCTGTGCAATTAAGCTACTTGTAGAGTTTGACACTAACTTTTGAGTTTTGCCTCCCTGCATTTTATTTCTGGGTGTGTGCATCTCAGGGAATGTAAAAAGAAGACATGTATTTGTTCAGGAAGGGTCCTTACCATGTAATGTCAGTTGGCTAGGCAGCTGTTGTGAGAAAGCAATTCTTTGCTAAGCCAGGAGTGTGGACTTGTTTGCCAGAGCATTTCCATTTCACACTGAGAGAGGCTGAGCTCTTCTCTGTTGTCATCAATTGCTTCGTGGTATTGCACCCACAGGAGATGAATGCAAGGAAGACTTTATTCTGTATTCTTAAGCTAACTGTGCCGCTCTTCTGGCCATGAGAGAAAGTAGTGATTTATGTGTTAGCAGGCAAGGTCTCAATGGTGTCAATAAAAGATCCATCTCTGGGTTCTTTTTTTAACTGGTAGAAATTGCCTCTGCCTGGAACTTTTACGTGTCCATTTGATCTATACCTTATCAGATGTCATCTAGCTCTACTGTAATTCAGATACCATTAATTAAAAACTCACCAAGGAGTAGATTCTGACAGCTGCTAACTCAGCAATGAAAAACCTGTTCCAATATTAATAGTAATCAGTAAGATCAGTTCTTCATATGGTGCTCTTGTGACCCAAAGAAGAGGGAGCAAAGGGAGGAAATCTTTACACATATATTAGTTCTTCAGGACAGATTATTTTTGGACCTCTTTAGACATCTTTTTTTCAGCTTGCTCTCAAATACAGCAGCTCACTAGAGAAAGACAAAGGTGTCCATGAAGCCACTGTGATGGCGCCCGAGCCGTTGCCTCCTCAGTACCTTGAGAGTAGACAATCCCCAGAGCCCTCATCAGCCACTCTTCTCCACTGATGACATGAGTCCTTGCAGATTAGTGGCTTTCAAACTTTAGCAAGAAGATCACAAGGCATCAGAAGATCACAAAGCATTAGAAGATAGCCAAAAAAAAAAAAAAAAAGTAAAATAAGAAAAAAGTCTGAAGAGACTACACATGGATTCCCGGGCAAGCAGGCAATAAAATGTGACAAAAAGTGGAGTACTAAAATGACATATGAAGTTTAAGCTAATTTAATTTGATTTTAAGTAAAGACCAGTATTATATTTTCATAAGTTTGTCCATGGATTTTATTTAAAAGAAAAAAAGGATGTTCCCTCACTTTACAGAAGTTGAAGAGCCATGGCACATAGACATACAACTCACACCGATGGACTTTTGGCTCGGAAGTGTGCATCCAGTTTGGAAGGTTCCTTGCCTCATAGGATTTAGGCAGAGGGTCTGGTAGCACATGTATAATTGATGGGGAAAACATCTCACCTGCAATTTCTCATCACTTAAGACAGAAAAACAAACATCTCACTGTGAAACAGATCTAGAAGGGTATTAAAATTAGTAATGGACTTTGAAAGCACCTAAAATGCATGCTATCTGGATTTACCTACAGCCAAAGCTTGATGATTTAAAGCTTAACCTCTTGTAAGGGTCTTGTTGATTCTCACAAGAAATCTAGAGGTTGGGGGTTTTGTTTTTGGTTTTTTGGGTGGTTTTTTTTTGTAATAGAGGATTGAACCCACAGTGGTCTACTGATATATCTGTTTATTTAAAATCAATGAAAACAGATACAGTCATATACTGGTTCTCAGGTATGACTAACTTTCTAAAGCCAGATGATCCAAATAGTTGTATAACAAAGAAAGCTTCTGTCCTTGTTGGAATATTTGACTGTTTCTACAGGAACAGATATATCACTGTACATTTTATACTGATATTGTTACATCAATACACAGCCATTAAAATGGCATCAATCTTTGAATGGCTGTGATTGTTCTAGATTAAAAGAAGCCTTTCACTGTAGTTAAAACTCATTCCAAAGCAACATAGTATAAAGTGAAGAAAATATTCTGTTTTTACAAAAGGAACCATGCTGATATAAAAACTACTGTATAAATTGATGTTATCACGTGCAGTATTATTTTCCACATGAACAAATTCTTTGATAAATTTCTTCAAAGGAGAAAATAAGCAAGTCACAGAGTAAAGGGCAATTAGAAAAGGGTAAACTGAGGAAGAGAAGAGAAGAGAAGAGAAGAGAAGAGAAGAGAAGAGAAGAGAAGAGAAGAGAAGAGAAGAGAAGAGAAGAGAAGAGAAGAGAAGAGAAAAAAATTAAAGGAATCACTGTTCAACTTCTGTTGTGCTGGTATTTGATTTGAATGAGGAAAGGCACTATACTAAGACCATCATTATCTACTCAATTTCTTAGTGATTTGAAAGAGAGAGATTAGTAAAGTGTAAATATTCATAAATTACTTAGATTAATGCATGTGCAGGGAGGTCTAAACATTTTAATGATGCATTTCATTCTGTAAAATTACAGGTCTGGAAAGCACCTGAAGAGGTCATCCAATTTAGAACACCCTCCCAAGGCAGGGAGAACAAAATCTGTTTCACTGCTTACACTTATATGTTCAAGCTTTTTCCAAACTTTTTATGTTTACAGAAGTACAGATTTATGTCCATACTTTCAATCAAACTCGTTTTAATTTTTTAGTTTATTTATTTCTAAGCTTTACTACTTTGTTGGTATTATCATATCAGAACTAAAAAAAACCAACCTTATGAAGATGTAAAAGTTTTATTCCTCCACCAAGCTTAATGTAATAAATCCCCATTTTTGCACAAGTATAAGATAAGGATATTATGAAGATGCAACAAATGTATTTGAGTTGCTTGAAACTTTTAGATGGATTGACACAACTCACAGTTTAGACTAAAGTAAGATTATGTCACCAATTTATATAATACTAATACTAGAACTTAAAATACTATTGCATAAATATATTGGAAACCCTCAGCTTGAGACGAACTATGAAATATGTTCAGCTTTTAGTACACTGTGTGATACAAAAGATAAAGGAGCAACAGAATCCAGAAAAAATGAACAAAATTTTTTAGAAGCATAAAATCGCACACATAGGAATGCATGTTAAAAAGTAAGATCACTTAATAGACAGAGAGTTATTTGCATAACTGCAAATGTGGTCAAAGTTTAATTTGGTAAACAGAATGGAAAGAGTAAGAAGGACTTGTACATCTACTGTTTTCTCTAAGGCAAAAGAAATAACCTCTTTAATGAAAAAACAGTATGTTCAAAACCAATCAAAAGAAACAATTTCTAGGCCTCATAATATTTTAAAATAAGGTTTCTGTATCCATAGTATTCTAAGGATGTAAGAGAAACTCAATTTCCAGTGAGAATCACGTCTTTTAAAGTCAACTAATGTTGCTAGCATAAAAATGTTAGGGTATACAAGACTACTTCAGCTGGTTTGAAGAATGTGTGTGCCTAAAAGTTTGTCTGGCTTTTCCAGTTGTACCAGCTCATCTAATCAAAGATTCCACCTTTTCCTACTTAGTTTTCCAATTAACTTTTATCACCTACAGGTACAAGAGTCACAACATATATATATGTTAAGGGATAGTGATGCTTGTGGTTTAGGATTTATGATAGCAGTATGAGGCCCAAAAGAAACTTTCAGTATCGGTAAAACTATTATTTTCTTTCATTGTAGCATTTGGTATCTATTGCTGTCTGAAACAAGACATGGGACTACATTTCAGACAAGCATTTTCACTCTTTATGGCATGTGGCTTGTGTTTAGTGAATAGATAAAAAACCTACCATTGTAATCATACTGCTCACAATTTAATATGGAAGTGACCAGCCACTGGAAAACCAAACAATTTTGTCATTTATAACTGTTCATTTTACAGAAAACATGAATATCAGTAAATTGCATGTTTAACCCAGCACAGCAAACTACCCTTTATCCCCACCTCCTCTCCCATCCACTCTGTCAATTCATTCAGAAAGCGTGTTACGAAAAGCCTGCTGACAGCCTTATGAAGCAGTTCTTCGTCTCCACTGCTCGTCTTTGGTCTCAGCTGCCACCACGTTCCTCCGCTGGTAACACTTTTGGGAGTAGTTTTATTTTGTGAGTGGCCTTGTTCACAAAACCTCAACATTAATACAAGCAAAATTTCGTTCTTTGCAATATTCAGTTTTTCACTGAATATTTCATTACCTAGTTTTATAGAATCTAAATATCTTACCATATGTGAAAATATTAATACTCTTAGATATATAAAAATATTAATAAGAAATAAATAGTTCTTGAATATCATTTAGAAATAAAAATACTGTTGGTGAATCAATGAGAAATATTAATATTTCTAAATATATTACAAAGAATGAATTTGGAGTTAATTTATTTCATTACATATGAAAAAGGAGGAAACTAGATCTTAATCCTGCCAAGGCAATCACAATTGGAGAGAACTGATGGCTTAAAGCTAGTACAGAAAAAATGGCATAAAAGGAGCAAGGGCTTGATTCCTCCCCTTCAGTAAAAAAAAAAAAAAAAAAAAAAAAAAAAGATACATATATTTCTGAAAAAAACCTTGCATACAAATGTTCATAAACAGATATAGAAAAGTGTTTAGAATGCTTCATTGTTGTGCCACATTTAGGGACGCCCCCCAAAAAAGCCCACCAGATGTTTTGAAAAGCTGGTAAAAGTATTTCTATCTTTGAATGCTATATATAACAGATTTGAAACAGAATGGTTGTGTTAAATAGTAGATACATTTATCAAATACAGCAGAAGATATAACAGATGAAACCCACAGTGATGCATAGAATTTGAGAGCTTGTGAGTAATTATAATCCTTGCAGTAGATGTTCATATGGAGTGAAGTGATTGGAAATACAATTATTTTTCACCTCAGAAGGATAAAGCCACATGCTAACTCCCTTGCATGCTATGAAATATGACAAAAGTTAAGCCAGTGGGAAAAGAAGAATTAATGAATAAGATAACTAAAGTACTTTGTACTGCAATTTTGTCATGAAAGTTGGTCTGGGCCCTCTTTGGTCACGGGATGACTCTTGGTGAAAATAGCATGACAGTAGATAATTTCCTACATGTCTTGCAATTTTAGCTTCTTACAGCCTTACATTATCTGCATTTGTAAGAAATAAATTATTTTTGTGGTATGATAGATTTTTCAAACCTGTGCAATATCTTTTGATATTTACCCTACTAAAAAGGGCAATCACATCAGAAATTATTACTTCTAGGTGAACTAATACTTTTATAAAACTATTACCACCCTCAAGATGGCTGACTGGATTTGGTCCTCTCCTGTGGCATAACAACAACTTTTATATCTCATTGTTGTTAGACCTGACTTTTAATTATTACAGAAGCTTAAAAATTAGTCACTATAGTCAACTGCAGAAATAGACAGTAATTCAGAGTAATCAAATTCCACACAACAGACATGAATGGAATGCCAGTAAAGTGACAAAATGCAGTATGTATTGCAGCAAGTTCAAAAAGAATGGCTTTTTTTCTGACAAAATGTCGAGGCAGGTTGTGATAACAGTGGTATTGATTCATGGCTCAACCCAGCAATCAAAGGCTATGAAGAATGTTTTAAATGAGCAGACAGAGCTTGAAGCAACATGTTAGCTGAAATACCCAAGCAGAGAAAAGTTGCTTTTGTAATGAAATGGTTGTTTGTCATGCAGTCTCCATAGTGTAATGAAGATCCTAAAATTCCAAATTTGGCTAAAGGACACAATTTGGACCTAATGTTGACTGCATGCCGCAAAGACAAGTCGTTTCATGAGCTGCTGTCATCCCTATGGAAGGCACCTTTGTAAAGCCCTTGCAGACATGACAAATCAAAAACTTCTTAAAAGCTATGCAAATTTCCATACCTATTGGACAAGTGTGTGGGTCTAGGGGAAACCTGGGCCAATAAAGTTGGTAGGTGTCATGCAGGAAATACTTCTATTAGGTGAAAACAGTAAATAGGAAAGAAATTTAGGCACAAAATTTAAATAGCAAAATTTCAAGTAATTTCTTCTTGATACCTGATATGAAATCTTACACTAAGAAGCATTAATGATTTACATTTTAGGGCTTAGGTAAAAACATTAAACATTTGCTTAGTAAATTAACTGAATTTGGTATTCATTGCATCTTGCTTGTTCCTGATCTGGTTGCTCCATTGCTAGAGATTTACTGTCAAAAAGTCATTTCCCACCTCTTATCGATATGAAAGAGACAACTGGCGAAACTTCAAGGCTATGCACTAATAACAACGACAATTGGAATGACTGGATGTAGCCTTCTATCTGTAAAAGGATTATTTTGGGCTATTAATCTGCACCAAAGGGCAGAATTATTCTAGCAAAAATTAAAAATCGGCTTGTGTCCTACAGTTATGCTAAGGCTTAGAAGTTTGTAAGCATTTCCTGGGAGTGCTGCCAACTGAATGCACCTCCTGTCCCACATTATCTGCTCCTCTGCTGTGACAACTGAGAAGGAGGGATATTGTCTAAGCCATGCTGAGCATGTGATCTGTGAACTTGCTTTGCGTAGAAACAGCCCTTTATCCCCGAATGAAAGCAGGCACGGATTACGTCTTCAGTCTTGGGTACAAGTATTGGCAAAGGGGCTAAGGACTAGAAAGACTTGGAAGCTGAAGCGCTGCGTTTCTGTCTTTAGAAGCAGCAGCTGAGACCCTGGAGGGAATGCGGAACACCAAGTGATTCCGCCAGTCCTGAATGGTCTCCCAATTGCTGAATGTCTTAGGAAGCAACTGGCTCTAACTGGGGTTAACAAGCCAATAGCAGTATGTGCTGGATACCTTACCTTTCAGGGTCAACACCAAAAACTTACCACTGTTGTGCCCAAGGGTTCCACTCCAAGTAGCCTATTCAACTGAAAATAGGAAACTAGGACTACTGGCGAAATTCATCTCTAAACTGAAAAGAGAGCAAGCACACGGGGAGCAAAATGTTGACAACAGTTGCATTTTGCTTAATTAGCTTATTGTAGTACAATAGGGAAAAGGGGATATACCAAGCAGGATGAAGGAAAATGAAAGAAGACTTGTCTTTTAATTGAAAAATTGGAAAGGACAGAAAAAAAAAATAAAACCCATTTATTTACTGTCCTGTATCCACAAACCATTGCTGCAGCTGTTGCTCTTTTTTTTTTTTCTGCTGAAAGCCAAGTGGCTTCCCAGGCGTGGCAAGGAATTTGACTTTCTGATTATGTATAAAGGAAACACTAGGAAACTTTGTTTCACTTTGGGCAGTTCTTTCAAATTACAGCAGCTCCTGGAGGAAGGCAAGGCTGGCAATTCATGGCTGTGCAGCCCCACAAAATTCATCACGACTAAGCAATGATGTCAGGAATAACATCTGTTGCTACTGTCTAGCTATAGTATAATCAACTAGGATGACAATGTTGACCAACTGGTACTAAGGAATGACAAATCCTCAACTAGAAGTTGACCTCCCTAAACAAAACCAGAACAAATCATATTATATAGAGAGACCACAGGCAATAGTGAAATATCTGCAGGAAGTGAAGGATATGCTAAAAAGACCAATGTGAAGACAAAGCCTTGGGAAAACCAAGGGAAATGATAAATCATTAGATATGTATAGACCTACAAAAAAATAAATTAGATGGCAAAATGTGGCTTTGATGCTAGAGATCACCTCTTGCAGCAACAGATTGTGATGTGGAACCATGCCATGGGTCTCAATAAGTCTCCTTGGGAATTTAGAAAGCCTTATTCTGAGCAAATGAAACAAAACCCAGGGGATCTGTTTGGGCACTCATGCAGTCTAGATCCACTGCAGCAGAACAGCCTTTACTGGGATCCTGACTGAAAAACCTGTATGTCTTGGAAGTGTTTCTTTATCAAGCTCTCAAATCAACCTGGAAAACCACAAAGTCCAATTGTAAATATCACCTGGCTGAAAAAACTGCACTCCTCTTTCAAAGCAGTACAGTCAGCAGGGACTGAAAGCATTCTTGCGGAACCATCAACCTATGAAGACGTAAGTTTGTTATTTTCTATGACTTCAAAGTTACATAGGTTGCTATGTAACTAACTCCCCACCACCAGATGCAAAAGTATTGTAAATATTTTTTAAAGTTGTCAGTTTTTAAATGACTCAAACTGCAATTAAGTTCTGTGTATAGAAGAGGAACTATGCATTTTTGGTTTGTTTGTTGCATAAGCAATTACTCAAATTTTTTCAGTCCTTGCTGAGATATTGATTGACAGAAGTGAAACAGACATCGGCATCCAAGATGCTTTCCAATCTGGGCTACTCTAAAGCAGCATGCTGATGAAGTTATGGGCATACAAGTACACATGCAGTGGAACTGATTTAAATGCCCTCTTCTGGGAGACTACTCTTGGAGCAGGATGCCATTTTTTTAAGCTTCACTTTTGATTGACTTTTCACTTTGTGTAGGCTCATAAATTACAATTCTATTTTGCGTATGGCTTTTGTGTGCTGCTCTATGGCAATTCTTGCACACTATTTTGACAACTGATTGTAGGCAAGCCAGTACAATCAACAGGCTATTACTGTTAAAGCAGAAGGATAATTGTCAACTGGACTTGACACTGCTTTGTTAATAAGTGAACAGTTTTGTCATAAATGTAGTGCAGGGTGTGTCAAAATGCTTGGTAAAAATCAGTGACACAATGTAAGGCTGTCTGCTGATCTTTTGGCAATCATTAGCGTAATAAGTTAACTTAATTAGTGACCTATTTTTCCGAGTTTCCATCATGATGATACAAAAGAGTGGTCTGTGTTTAAAGATACATATGGTACATTTTTTCATTATATACAGTACATTTTTTTCTCTGGACATGCTAGGGGTTTTTAGGCATGAAGGGCAGAGGTTGTTCTTATACAAGTTGTCTATATATCATGATCAAATAAGATTATCACTGATGCCTTCAATGCATAAAATGTCATGAAACAGGAATACTGTCCAGTAATAATCATACACACACAGATTGTTGATAGCATTGGTAACATAAGCAGAATAAGAGGTCATGCCACCTTGAGAATAATTGATTAAAAAAAGAGGAGCAAATCACCTATAGAGGCTTTATCATCCATTGTCCTACTGTTAGGATTTCTGGATATGATTCAGCTTAGCTGTGGTCTTATAATGAATGTGCACGTTGTTTTCAACCAGGCACAATAACTTCAATTCTTTCAGAAAGCCTCTGAAACACTGCACACATTTCTGCACAGGAAATCTTGGAGAAATAGGAAAATGCTCTTTGAAAGTTCAGTATGGCTTCAATGTTAATGCTAGTGATAGAAAATCTGAAATCAGGGTGTGCATGTGTGTGTCCATTTACATGTATGCATACTTCCTTATGGAGAGAACAAGCGTTTCTGAAAACCTGGATAGCAAAGGCAATGGGATGACTTGCCTGAGATGCAGCCGAGTGGTTCAGCTGCCAATAATTGTACAATAATGTAGAATTATGACTGCTTAAGTGTAAAAAGAAAAACCAACACTTCATTAGGCTGAGGTTGGTCAACAGATGGCGCATAGACCACCAATAGTCTATAAAACATCAGACGGCTGATGTAATTTCTACACATAACAGAAGTGTCCTTGACATTGACAAGTCAGTACATGCCACGTACCAGAACTGGGAGCTGGATTTTTATAGAGATATCGCATCATTGAAATGGTGAGAATGAAAAAAAATGTGGTTTGCTTATAAATAAAATCAGGATGGTTAACATTTTTGGTAAGCGATATGCAAAACCACACAAGTTGGTCTATAGATTATTAAAAACCTGCTTAATTCTTTTCTTAAGATTTGACAGTCACGACCACATAAGCATGAAAACTTTAGTTGTAGTGACCATCAAACACTGGCCCTTTACAGCTTTTAATTTAAGCATACTAAACCTCTCCTTGCAGGTGCTAATTAAGAGTATGTGACATGTTATGTCCTAAGGGGTCCTGGAAATGCTGCTCCCATTTTGCCAATGGTAAAGTTTATAAGAAAATGTAAGAATGTGAAGGGTCTTACCAGTGGAAGTATGGAAAAAAATATTTTCACGTAAACCAGCAAGATTTTACATAGGTGATAAGTAGTTTATCTGCTATCAGATATTAAAAAAAATTACTGTTTTTCAGAAAAGTAGAAAAAATGATTGTTGTGACTTAACCCCAGCCAGCAACTAGGACTACACAGCTGCTTGCTCACTCCTCCCACAGCAGGATGGGGAAAAGAACTGGAAGAATAAAAGTGAGAAAAACTCTTGGGTTGAGATAAAGACAGTTTAAGAGGTAGAGCAAAAGCTGTGCACTCGAGCAAAGCAAAAAAAACCGAATTCATTCACTGCTTCCCATTATTCAGCCCTCTCCAGGAAAGCAGGGCTCCATCATATGTAAAGGTTGCTCAGAAAGACAAACACTATCACTCTAAATGTCTCCCTGGCTACCTTCTTCCCCCAGCTTTATATGCTGAGCATGATGTCACGTGGTATGGAATGTCCCTTTGGTCAGTTTGAGGCAGCTGTCCCAGCTGTGTCTCCCCCAAACTTCTTGTGCACCCCCAGACTGCTCACTCGTGAGGTGATGTGAGGAGCAGAAAAGGCCTTGAGAGCTTAGCAACAACCAAAACCCCCATTGAGCTATCAACACCATTCCCATTCCAAATCCAAAACACAACACCAAACCAGCTGACAGTAAGAAAGTCAACTCCACGCAGCCTAATCCAGAACAACAATGAAAAGGCAAAGGCAGAAGTTTCAAAAGCTGACAGAACTCATACAATAAAACGAGAACTTGATTTTGTAGTATAAGGAAGTGGGGCACGTAGGCTTAGTAGCGTTCAAGACAACTTTTCAAAAAGACATGGATGCTGCGGCAGAAAAGAGGGAGATAATAATGATAATGGTTGGAAAATGCCTCAGTACCAGTCTACAGATAAGAGATGCATCTTGTGCTTGGAGAATAATTTGAAATTGACAAATGTTGCTGTAACACAAGCACCATTTAGATCAGACACCAGATAGCAACTGGGAGGCAATACACATTAATAACTTTGATTACTTTCCTTAACTGCTACAAACTTAAAAGAAGCCTTGTCATCTTAAAAGCACAGTATCAACCATCACGGCCTTCACTACGAGTGCTTCTGCCTTGCTTTACAGATTCGTTTGGAATCCCCAGAAAGTGTGCTGCAGAAAAATAATGTTTGTCAGAAGCAGTTCTTTGCAGGCTGGCTGGCTAGGTTGAGAGAAGCCCACGTGCATTTTCCCTTCAAGCATTTTCCATGTGGAAGTCTTCTCCTCACAGTACCTTTTGTGTTCTGTGTTTTGTTTTGTGAAATAGGATCACAGAATCATAGAATCATAGAATCATAGAATGGTTTGGCTTGGAAGGGACCTTAAAGATCATCTAGCTCTGACCCCCCCTGCCATGGGCAGGGACATCTCCCACTAGACCAGGCTGAATGGATAATGAAGCTTGTGAACAACTATGTTGGGTGTTTTTCATGGTGTTGTTTTTGTTTTGTTTTAATAATTGAAGGCTTTTTTGGTTCTGAGCAAGGAGACAATTCAGACTGACTGCGTAGGTCAGTATCATCTCCTGTCTGGTAGTTTGTCCGAAATAATGAGCTTCTAGTTTACTTCTCCTGAAAGCTTGTAAATATCAGTGATTTTAAATCAAGCTGTTGCCCTGCTTTCTTTAAAGTCTTACAGAAGTGGGGCATATTTGTTTGGGTTTTTTTTCTCCATTTATTGGACAGCAAATGCTGTAGGAAAAGAACTCAAAAAGTATCCAGCTTGCATATTCCTTTAGGGATGAAACATGAGGTGACATGTGACACTTCTCAGCATGGATACTGAAGGCTAGGCACTGATGAAGCTTTTTTTCCTCACAAGAGACATCTTTGACAGGAATAAAGAACTTTGCACATTGATATACTGATTTTAGAGTGACCATTCAACCGGAGAAAGACCCAATACAAGGAAAAATAAAGGACATTCAAATGAAACAACACTTCTCTTAGGGCATTTATTTTATTTGGGTGGAAATCTTTTTGAACCATTTGCTTAAATAAAATCAAATGCTTTTATACATATTTAAAATACTATTTCAACATTTATATTTTTTAAAACTATTGTACAATTGAAATAAGCTCTCATTTGAATCTTGACCTTAACACCACTGATTTTAGCAGGTCACAGCACCCTTAAAATATCTTTTACACGAATAATAATATTCTTTCCTTTCCTGCACTTACCAACTTTTTTAGTGCAAAAACACTTGCAGGCTGACAAAAACCGAGACAAGCAAAGGAGTTGAGGATGGAGATTGTGGCTATTCCCTAATGACAGGCTTCCAAAGTAGGCAAGCTCACACACCTTTTCAATGTGCAATGTTCTCCACATAGACAATTCACACCTTGCTTGTTTGGGTGGGGTTTTTTTTTTTGAGTTTCAAGCCTAAAATGATCAAGAAGAACTAGACTAAGAAACTTAATTTCCTAATGTCAAAACATTAAATCTGGTATTTGATACCTCAGGTAGATACCTATGAATGAATGAAATCCTTCTTTTGTTACAGTGTGTTAAGTAACTTTGTCATAATGTCATTTTCCTACCTTTGTCTCTCCGT
>JAHREE010000340.1:5728293-5767231 GCA_033628505.1 Tringa tobata
GTAGCTAAATGACTTGACTACCTACAGTGATGGGTATATACCAGTGTGCCAATTTAAACTTGGTATTTATGGAATATATTGTGTAGCAAAGCGTAAGAAATACTATTTTTTAAATATTATTTTTCTACAATATGCTTTTGAAGTGGACTTGTCCGTGTTGCTTTGCCCACTGTGTTAACCCACTGTTAGAAAGTTAAAGCTGTAAAAACCATTTGAAAGACCAATTGGTTAGCTGAGCATCTACTTCACCTGTGATGTTTCTGCTTGTGGGCAAGTTCATGATGTCAAATCTGAGCAGGACGTGACTTGCAGTTCATTTCACTGAGGCAACAAGAGTGGGTTCAAAGAGCAAGAAGATGCTTCTCTTCATCATGTTGTAGATGGCCTCTAGGCAGTGAAAAGGAAGTGGCAAAGTGCTACATTTTATTGTGGGAAGGTAAGGATGGATATACCTTGAAATTAATGTAGAGCCTTTAATGGGCAGCTTTAAGTTGTCTGTGCTGCCTGAGTTTGGTTTCCTTCTGTGCATATGCTGCAGCTTTTGTATGTTTTGATACAGCAGAGAGTAAGAGGAAGGTCTGTTGTGTCTTGAGCAGTCAACATGGTATCCTAGGCTTTAATTTGTTTCTTTGTGCAGCGTCTTCAGTATTTGGGGTAGGAATCTCACTCCCACTTGCCTCCTTTGCTAATACTTTGTGTTCTGTACCTGTCCTAAAAAACTTCAGAGGTGGGGTACGAAATTGGCTGGTTTGGGTTCTACTAGTTTAATGAGGCTGGTCCAATCACAGGAGAGATAAGTGTTAGAGGAGGGATCTTTTTCCAGACCAGCTTTTTACTCTCTTAATTGTCATCCTCATTTGTGTGATCCCTTCTTTTGTTCCTTTTCCTCAATAAATAAGACAGAGGTCCAACAGACAATAAGCTCAATCACTAGGCATCAGTGTTCATCTCCACAGGAGGTCCATTATGTGTACAGAGATAAGTAGGGGGTCCTATGGAAAAGCACTGCATAGTTTGAGTGTTACAGCATGTGTGCTACACTGACAAATAAGGGTTGCACAGGCAACCTTAATGCTGCGTTACCTAGTTTTTGAGTGCTTTTTGTGGCAGTTTCAATCAAGCCTGGCCCCAGCTCAATTAAGTAATTGTTTAGTGTTTGTGTAAAGTTTTCATTAAGTGCCTTAGTGGATGGCAGTAGATGACGTTGGTTTTATCAGACTGCACTGGATTACTGTATTACATCAGAGTTATTTTGGGAGTAGAAATGCATTAATTCACTATATAATGTTAAGTGAGGCAGATACGTAAGCTGCTTTATTACATAGGTATGTTGAGGAAAGCAACTCTTCAAACACAAATAAAATACTACTTGGAGACTTTTTTTTTTTTTTGACAAAAACCCCGAGTATACTTTGCTGTTAAACTTCCTAGGGTTTGTGTCACTTGAGCATCACATGCAAACATCTCACGGAAGAGTAGATGACACTGAAGGACTAAATTGGAAATACATATTGATAAGTCACCTAAGTTACCACATTAGGGTGTGGTGTTTTTTCTTTTTTTGCCAGCTATGTGGACTGTTTCAATCATGCAGGTGGTGAAATTGCTCTTTAATGAGAAGGTTTCTGAACTGAGATGTAATGTAACCTCTAAGGAAGGACCCAAGTGGAGATGGAGTGCCTCAGGATAGGAAAGAATTATCTATCTTCCCAGTCGCCTTTCAATACAGAATCCATTTCATCACATTAAGGGATTTAGCTTACTATAAAAACAGTTATTTTCCATATTCAGCCCATTTCTATTCCACAAAACAGGAAGAATGTGGCTTTTACACAGCAACATAATTATCAGAGACAAAACAACCCTATATATCCATACTGCAGTCTTATGTCAAAGGTGACAAATGTCTGGAAATATTACAGTTATATTTAGAACTTCAGTATTCATTTGTTTCCAGGTCCTCTTGTTGGAGATCAGTTCTCTTAGCTTTCAAACGGCACACAGCATAAGGACAATATTATCATCCCCATTAAAACGAAGAATGAATTCATTCTATCTAAATGTCACATTTCTCATCCAAGCATCCATTGCTTTTGCACAAAAATTTGAGAATAAGGCCAGGATCCAAGATAAAATTCTTGTTTCTGTTACGCTGTTGATATTGTGCAGAAGGGGAAGGAGAAGCGAGCAAAACAGTTGCTCCTGCTAGGGACCACTGAAACAATTTCGAACCAGTGAGGTAGGACTTCCATGTGAATTGTTGAGCATGTGGTAGTTGAAGTAGAGCTCTGGAGAATAAGCTCTGCTGTCATTATCTTGGTTCTGCCCAAATATGTTCTAGTTTGGCACTGATGGGAGACGTAGCCTTCGAGAAGGCAGTGATACTGGCCTAGGGGCAGGCGGGAGCATATCTAGGATGATGAAAGATGGAAGAGAAAATGGAGGGAGGAGAAGATAGCTGACAGAATTCAGGATAAGTCAGTTTTCTTAGAGAAATACTGGAAATTGCCACACTACTTACCTACTAGAAATGCTGCTGTCTCTTTTGTGGTTAAGGTGTTATAGTAATACTGAAACAGAACTAACAATTCTACCCAGGCAGATTAATAGATGCAAAGGAGTCTTAATTTTCACAGGCCATCTGACAGAAAATGTACTGTTTCCCTGAAGCAACTGCTGATTTCAAGGCCAAAGGGAAGGTTTTCTTGTTTTAAAGCAGAGCACAAGAAGGATGAGCCTAGGCAGAAGAATGAGAGGGAGATAATGTGTGTCTGATGCGGAAGACTTGAGGTTTTAAGTGAGGTGAGGTCAAGAAGAGAACTGACCCTTGAAAGGAACAGGGAGGTGGGTTGCCTTTTCATGTACCATGCTGCTGGGATATTTGCTTTACAAGGATGATGTGTTCAAATCAGAGAGGCGAATTGTTAATAGGCCCTACCCTAGTTAGGTCTACCGTTTCTTTATTCCTTGAAGAAAAGAGCAAGAAACAGGAAAGGAACTTGCACAGAATTCCTTAATTTTGTACTGCAAAGTACAATCTTGATGACATAACAGTAACTTTCTCTTGAGTTAACCTGTTTTTACCTTAAAATTACCTTTTCCCATACCACTCTTCCACAAATGCCTGCAACTCACAGTAAAAATGTATTATTTGGGTTTCTGTGGAAAGAGCGTTGTTCTGGGAGGTCACTGACACAGTTTTAGCTCCACAAGGACCCAGCCCATAAACTGCTTGCTCTTGTCTCTGATCTGGCAGGAGTACTGCAGAGGATGTGTGTAAGAGGCTGTACTGATCTCAAGAGATTTGTTGAACCTTATCTCTAGGTAATCATCTTCTTGTGTTCAGATGAGATAACTAATCACGTATTTAAATTAGAGAAATGTCATAGCTGTAGGAAAATAAAACTATGTGGAAATGTTAGTGGTTATTTTGCTGACAGTCTCCTCTGTTTAAGGGGGCTGATCAAAACCTACTGCATCGTCAACTGTATGCTCTTGAATAAAAAGGAATGGTGACTAATTTCAGGCTGACTTCTTCCCAGGGACTTTTTCTTCTTTGTGGCCAAAAGTTGTTCTTGATGAAATAGTGAGAGATGTGAACCATAAATTGCTTTGTATTGATCCAATAAAGAGTCTGCCAAATTGCCCTCATTTTGATTGTTGCCTTCTAGTAAAGTATGTTGAAGGAAAAGCTGATACTATTAATGTAAAAATAAGTTTCCAGAAAGGGCAGTTCATGTAGCTGAAAAACTAAAGCTGAATCAAGAAAAAAGAGCTAACTTGAGTTTATTCCCTGGGCTAAGAGTAATTTCAAAGTTAACGTATTCTGAGATGTTGCTTTGACAGCAATGTTGGATCTAATCCTGTAGCATGCAGTTAGAATTGTCATTCCCTGAGATATTTAAAATGCTTATAACTGGCTTCAGTTTAGAGCAGAAAGTGAGTGTGGTTGAGCTATTTTTTTCAAATAACATCTACTTCAGTAGTTGCTGTTTGTGCAGTTTATCTAGTGTTAAAAACATCCAAGTGTCTAAAATTAGGAATATATTGCTGTTAGAAACAAGCAAACCACAATCCATACCTTTTGCTCACTGACTTTAATTTAAGCATGATGTTACTGTTGGGTGTCCTGCTTTTGTGGCTTATTTGGTCAGAGTTCTGAGTCCATCAAAATTACGATTTTGGTCCATGTCTTAGAGATAAAATAAAAATCAGTACTGTGACATTTCAAGCTGGTGGAGGAAATTGACAGCCAAATGTATGAGATTAGTAGTTGGCTGATAGCTTGAAAATGGTTCTTAATTAAAAGCATAAGTTTTATAAAGATAGATATGTATTAATGAGGTAATTTTATATTTTCCTTTAAAATTGGCCTTGCCACAGGGAGACTTTGTGATGGCATACTGTAAAGGTAGGAGTGGAAAAAATGGTTAGTGTAGTGGAAGGGCAGGTAGAGGCTTTATGCACAGTTGAAAAAACTAGACTTAAACATGCTGTAACAGAAGAGCCACACAGATAAGAAGGAACAATTGTATGAGGGTAGTAATTTACAGCAAATGTAATGCACAGCTCTAAACAGGATCACAGAAGTATTTAAGGGCCTAACTTAGATACAAAATGTGAAAATAAATACTGCTGCATCCCTTGTGCTGCCAGTAGTTCTCCCTGTGAATGTGTTCTGGTCTGACTTTTAAGTTGTAGTTGTTTCTAAGGCTAGAAATGGTTATCAAGTTCTGCTGAGGCTCGATGTCTGATAATACTGCAGTTTTTCTGGCTCTTTGGATATCTGTGGTTGTTTGCCCATTGCCCTACTTCTTAGAGCTGGTGTGAAAGTTTTTCCTGAAGCAGTGGCTGTATGCTGGGCTCTGCTGTGCTTAGTACGGTCATCCTGCGGTCTGACTGGCTGGCTCCTGTGTGGTGATGAAATAGCGTTGAATGTAGGCTACACAACTTGAATTCCTGAGGAAAAAGAGGTCGTACGTGTGTTCTTTAAAACATTTTTAGTTACTACATCTCTGCCTTTCCCTTAAGCTTTCAGAGACATATCTGAATATAGCCTCAATTAAATTCCTGTCCTTTGATGAAGGAAGTCCTTTGCTTGATGCATAGCTGATATACTTGGAACATTAGGGCATCATTCAGGACCCAAAATTAATTGCCGCTTGGGAATGATAGTGCCACGTGGCCATTAGAAAGAACATTGTCTCTTTCAAAAGCCTTCTGAAATGGTCAGCTTTGAAAATAAGGCACATCATTATTACATTAAAGAAAGTACTGTGAGTATTGAATCTTGCTTGTCTTTTTCACTTTGTAGCAACAAAAGCAAATAGCTATTTTCTGTTCAAGATGGCACAAGTTGTAAGAGGGGAGTCCTAACTTCCTTACCTGCTGCATTCTTGTGCTCTCTCTTCCCTCCCCCAGCTCCTAAATGTAGGAGGAAAAAGCCCAAAGCTGGCACAAAGGGAAGAGGGCATCTCATTCCAAACCCAGTGACTAATGCATCAGTCCATGGTAGAACAATGTTGTTTTAATGTGGCTAAGGCCCTGTTCTTTCCTTTGTATTAAATTCCTTCCTGTTTAAGAACATTGTTTTTAAAACACACATATCGGCTTGAATGGTAGGAACTTTGTACTTATTGCTATAGTATCTGTATTAATTGGTTGGTGCAGCTGTTTCAAGTAGCAAAAAAAAACAGTTAGGTCGGCATTGGCTGTTCAATAGCAAATCTGTTTGTTAGCAGAGCTGTTAAAGCATACTAGATGCACGTGGAATTAAAAGAAGGCAGAACTACGGAGGAGCTTAAGCTCAACTGGCCTTTGGGAGCTCAACAGTGGAAGAAGCTCCATCAGTCAGGCAAAACTGTGCTAGATAATGTGGATCCAAACATACAGCAGCCAGTGAAATAGCCCAGATGAATCTCTGGTAAGTAACTGACGGGTGTTAAGGAACTCAGTGGCAGTTTTCATGGTCTCTTGTCAATATAGAAGATTAGGCTTCATTTGCTCAATTAAAGGAAACACCTAATTTTCAATAATGCTTGAGCTAATATCCATGCATTTCTGTGACTTGAACTTCAAAAGTAAAATTGGAGGTAGCTACTCTACATGTTCTCTCTGACTAATTTCTGTGACTTGTATTAGACTGGTTGTGGGCAAGCAGGGAAGGGAGAGTGCTGCATTTTTTCAATAATTGTATAATTAAATTCATTGATGGTAGGCCAAGAATACTGATCACAAGGGCTGGTGCTGAATCAGAAGGAATACTTTAAATGGTGCTCTGTTGAACAGAGACATAATTGCCCTCTCTTTCCCCTTCTTGGCTTATTGGATGGCTGAATTGCTCATTTCATATGTGACTTTGAGTGTGACTGGAGCTGTGAATCAGTGTTTGTTGGAGTTCTGCATCTGGCTTATGTTCTGACTTCCCTTTTATGAGCTGGAGAGGCTGTCTCTGTTATTACTAACTATGCAGTGAAAATCCTCTTAAACTCTCCTTGTTATGAGTGGGTGAAAATGTTTGGCAAACACACGAATCAATAATTGCTTATTTGCCTCACTGCTGCTTTTCAAAAGCTTCACTGTCCTTTTCTGTGTTTGCACAGATAATCAATGTCTGTTTCCAAATTATAATTAACAGGGATAGATAACTTTGGGGTCTTCCTTTACAAAGTCATCCTGCAACTGTGTCTCTTGAAAGCTGCTCTTGCTTATTCTATTTCTGACCTTTTGTCAGCAGCGGCAAGGCTTGCATTGAAATCGCAATAGCTTATACGCAGTTATGCAGATGATTATTTTAGTTAAAGGTATTCACTGGCTTACCATGCTGCTGAAATGCCCGGAGCTCTGTGCAAGACAAAAAAGGATAAGTAAACTGAATGAAAGCTATTAAAAGGGAAATAAACAGTTGTCTCAGTATGAGGAAAAGCACTGCATGTAACTTGACCTGGTAAGTTTTCATAAAGAAGAGACTGGCTTTTTAATGGCCTTGTCTAACATGTCCATTCTGTTCTGCTGTTGCTGGCTGAAATTGAAAATTAAAATGAGGGAAAAATACCTTCATGATTACAGTTTTCCCTTGGGAACTTTTTCAATTGTGGCTTTCTCATAAGAGAGATTGTGGCTTCCTTTCTATTTCTGCAGCATGAAAATTCAGATTTGTGTAGCCTGTTTCTAAAGTTAAGAATGTTCTAGATGCCAGTCTTGGAAGATACAAACTACTTCCAGGTGCCTGCAATTTGAGGAAGTCCCTAGCTGAATCAGATTGTCATCTCGATGTGACCTTTGCCAAAAATAACTGCAGTAGTACATGCACAAACTGTCTATGCAGTATAGTAAGGAGAAGACAAAGCAATCTATTTTAATGTATGAGATTTGGTTGCTTTTTTAGATTTGCATTTCTGCAGTGGAAAAGCAAGCTTTCAAAACTGTTTTACTTTGTTTGCTATTCGGGTCAGTGGCGTCTTACTCCACTGGATGACTGCAAGATAGACTTGAGCTGTTCGTGCTGTGCCGGTGGGGTTCACTGTCACTGGGTGACTCATTTCATTTCAGCGCTTGCCTTTGTCATCCACTGAAAAACTACTTTGGGTACCATAATTTAGTCCACTGAAAAACTGCTTTTTGGTACCATAACTTACATTAGCTGGATGATAACACAGTTAAAGCTTCAAACTACAGTGTTCTGTAGATCAGGTGAACCACAGATGCAATACCTGTACCTGCTCAAACCTTAAAGTATGTCCAGATTATTTGAATCTCAGTGATATGATCTAATGGTCAGAAAGTTTCTTCAGTGGACAGAAAGTAGGGGGGGAAAAAGATGACTGCCCTACATTCAATAGGCCTGGAACTACATATAATATATTTGGGTATCTAGAGCTTTTAATAGCTGTTTCCATTACCAATGTAGTTCAGATCAAAGTGTGCTTCTGAAGCGCGTCTCTTGATTGTCCCATTTTACACTTCTTTACTCTCCATTGTGGAGCATCTCAGGGGCACAAATAGGATTCCGCTCAGATGAAATTGAATTGGAAGACGTGCTCTAGTAGATATTAAGTACACGGAACCAGACAACAGCCAATTGAAAGTAAAACTACCTACAAAACATATAGTTTGGCCACTGGGGCCTCTGCACCAAGGTTTTGCTGTACTGACCCTCTTCTGTTGTGCTGTGTGACAAGCTAATGTAGACTCAGCTGAAGAGGGCCAGCAGGTAAGTCCTGAAAGTCAGCAGATGCTCTAATGGATTAACAAAGACCTTGTAGCGACAGAGAGTTAATTTACTGTGTGAATTAAATAATCACTCTAAAGAAGAGGATTGTGCTTCATAGGAAGGGCAGTTAACTTTTCTTGATATCAAAATAGTCCTGGGACTGCAAGGGCTTGGAGAGCTGAAGGAAGGGAAGAGATGGCTGCTCAAATTTGCAGGTATGAGATGAGGGGCTTGGTGCTGCATGTGGCACAGCAGCTGTTGCAGTTGTGCTTTATTCTGTGGCAAGACACTTAGATTACCTGTCAGCATCACCCTAATGGAGATCCCAGTTTTGACTGGTACCTGTGCTTCAGCTTTTGAAGAGCTCTGCATGTCTAAAAAGCACAAGTTAGTCACTAATGCTCTAGAGAAGGACAGATGTTCAAAGTTCCTCTCTACCTCATGTGACTGGATGGAAGGTGGTTTTTTCCTCTGCACATTCACTCCTAGAGAAAACACGGTTGAGGTGCAAATGGGAAGAAAACCATACTCTTCCCACTCTTGTTTGTTGGAAACAGTGAGTTGTTTCTCTGTAGAACTGCTCAAAGCCAAGAAACAAATGCTGTAGGAAGACAGCAGGAGCAGACGTGTGAACTGACTTTCAAATACAGATATGTTGGAGAAATCCTTCTTACTGAAAAGCTGCTCCAAAGTTTATTCTTATTCACAAAGGAGCTCAGTTACTAAATTGTCTTCAATAAATGAGCACTAGTCTTACCTTTGAAAAATTTGAAATGTTATTGTAGAATTCATTGTTAGTTGAAGTGTTTTTGCAATAGGATGGAGAAGTATAACTCTGACCAGTGGATAGTGTTATCCTTTCATTGTGCCCCTTCTCATGGGAATAAGTTCTTAGCTCCTAATACTTAGATAAATATTGGAGTTGAATGCTGAATGTTACTAATTGGCCTAGCATCAATGTAAGTCTTAGAGCTCAAGTAGCCTTGCTGTGATAGCTAGATTTGACTTCCTTGCCCCACCTGCCAGAATTTTCATCTCTGTAGTAGACTTATCTGAGAAGAATATTTTCTGCAGTCTTAACTGCTTGATTGCAGCATCGTTGTATCTCAGTCCAAATGTTACTGGCTTATGGGTTTGAAAGGTTGTGCTTTGGTGGAGGTGCCAGCACTCCCATTTGTCTTCTCTGTGGGTGGCTTCTGGAGCAGGAACGTGTCAGGATAACACCAGAAGAGAAGTAATGTTGGAAGCTGTAGGCAACATTGATCAATTTTTATTAAAAATCCTGGTGTGGAGCCCCTGTACTTAATGAAAATGTGCTGAAGGGCTTAGTGAAGGTCACTGCTGGCAGTAAGGATTTGTTGAGATCCTGGCTCTTTAAGGGTTGCTGCCAACTGAAAAAAAAACCTTCCAAGACCTTGGTTCTTTTGGCTGCTGAGTGTGTTTGCATTGCCCAGGAGGAGGTGACTAAGGTGAAAATTTGGATTTCTGAAGACCTACTGAGAGTGAGTTCATTTGCTTTTGCAGACTTGTCTGGAGAGATGGTAAGCTCTGGCAGATGAGTGAGATGCCTCGTTTTTTAATCTATTATGATTTGTTAGCTGACACTATCACAGGAAATTAGAAAAACTTACTTTAAAAGTCAATTTAATCTCAAAGGGTCGAAGTGATGATGCTAAACAAGTCTTCCAGTCCCTCAAAACTCCCAAGTGTAAGTTGTGTATTTAGTTCTGATATAAAAAGACTTAGTGTTGAATTTGAAAAATTGTCAAAGTCCCTGGCACTGTTCATAAGATTGCCTGCCCAGTCAGAATTATATACATTCTTGGCAATACATTTGCTTCTTTCAAGTGTGTGTTATAAGTGTCTTGATGCTTTGTGTTTAGTGCCTTGATATTGACATATTTTTGCTGGAGGATGATGCAAACCTTGATCCTCTAGCAATTCTTTTGGTGCCTGTACATTGATGCATCAACAACCAGCAACCATCTGTTTCCTACTGGACTTTAACCCTAACCTGTCAACTCCAAGCAGATCTGGTTGTAGAGCTTCATTTCTTGAGAGGGAGGCTAAAGTAATGGTATGACTTTGGGGTTATTTGATAAATACTTGCATTAATAAATTTAGTTTGAATTTTGGGTGAGTACCACTAAATAGCATTTGTGAAAAGAATGTTTATTATTTTTAAGATGACTGTGTCACCAATGATTTTGTGGAATAAAAATGGCATAATTTTTTATCCCAGAATCAGAGTTGTGAAGGAACATGTATGAAGCGAGGGAGTAAATCTTGTTTTAGGAAAGAATTCAATTTAACTTTGCTTTCTTTGGTTGCATTAACAGCTTGAGCTGTTGGTTTTCTAAACCAGTTTTTAGAGCTCAACCTGGACTTTGTGTGTGTTATTTAACATCACAGTTACAGTTTGAGGTGACAGGGAACTTGAGGCATGTCTTTGCCAATTCCCTCCTCAGGAAAACGAAAAGATTGCGACTGGAAGTCAGTCTGTGACCTCTTGGGGAAAGCAGCTTGTATGGATAAACATGCTTGCATCTCCTTCAGAAGAGAGTAGACTCTCAACTGGTCCATTACTGCAACTCTGTGCTCATAGAAAGTGAAACAGTATTTCTAAATTGTGCTTAGTTATCAAAGAAATCTATGGCCTGAAAAGGGTACCTCAGCCTGCAGTTTATTCTGGCTTCTTTGTGTGGCTCCTGGAGTCCTAAACTTTGGTGCATTTTTTCTCTCCTCTGATGGGTACTCATAAGGAGTTGTAGGCATTTGTGTGACTGTTAATAGGGCATTTGTAAAATCAAAATTGTCAGGCATGATTGAAAACACTCCCTAGAGAGTCAGAATTGCTGTATTTGGAGCTGTGTCTACAAAGAAAAGAAGAGAGGGAGTACTTGTGGGGTAATTTTTTTCTCTCCAAATACAGCCTCTTTCCTAAACTACCACTTCATTTTGCAGTCAGTGCTACAAGGGTAGAAGTCCCTTGGTGACAGAGCTACTGAATTCAGCAGACGTATGTCGATACCAAGCAGGAGATCTCAAAAGAGGTTTTACTGGAATATACAGAGCTCCAGTGGGAATGTTGACTCAGGCTAAATTCTGCTTCTTCCCTGGTGTAAGTTTTGTTGTATATTGCCAAGTGTTGTCCCTTTCAAAAGTATCCCTTATCCCCAGTTGCTTATTTAACTAATAAGTTCATATGGATAAAAGCCCACACGTTGCTTTCATATTAATTATGAACACTCAATTGAAAGGAGCATTTTTTCCTCTAACTTGAATATTGTAGTGCAAACACGTTTCCCAGGCAATAGTAAAATGACTAAAGCAATTTTTGGGTCACCTTTCATTTTAGATGATAAATTGTGGACACGAGAATACTACTTATTCCATATTACGGTGTTTGGATGGTATCCCAGCAGGTGCTGTTAACTATGGAGCTTGCTATGACAGCTGAAATTCCTGTCTTTTTTTTTTTTTTTTTTTCAATGTCTTAAGCTACAGGAACATGACGAACTATTGTCCAAATGTGCATCTGTCCCATTATCCTACCTCAGCTGGTAACCAAACCAGATGCCCAGGAAATGCCCTGCAAGGATAGGATAAACCTTTGTGGAGCTTCTCCATTGTGTTGCCCCAGCATACAACTAGATCTTTCAAAGCCAAGTGATATTTTTGTGTTTTCAGTGACCTGCAGAGTTTTGCTTTTCTACTAACTTGTTCAGTGTCCCCTTGGGCTTGTGTATGCTTTTATATTTTGGAAATCCAGTGGTAGACAAGTTCATAGCTTTAACTACGTGCAGTGTGAGGCATCATCTCCTTGTGTTGTTTTGAACCTGCTACCTTCTAGTTTTGTTTGACACCTCCATCTCTTGTGTTGGAAGAGTTTGCAAACAATTAATTTGCCCTGTCCAAGCCACTCATGATTTTATAAACTTTTCTCATGTTCCTCAGATTTTCCATGCTGAAGAGTCCTATTCTGTTCAGCCACTTATTGTAGAAGGATTAATTTTATTTGTCCCTGATACTCCTTTTTGAACTTTCTCTAGTTTTTCAATCTTATATGAGAAGATTGAACTAGATTGTGTTGAAAATGTGTACACATAGCAACTTTACACAGTTGTATAATGTTTTCAGTGTCATTTTCTATTCCTTTCCCACTAGTTCTGAGCATTTAATCTGCTTTTCTTATGCTTTTCTCCCTGTATCCATGCATTTGTTTTTATCTACATGGAGCGTATCCTTGAAGATACGGTAACCAAAATAGTTTAACTTATAAATTAAGCTGAGGCCACTACCACATAAGAGCCAATATAGTTTAGACATTAGATACTGTGTTAAATAACACCCCAATGTAAGAAAAGTTTAGTATCTATAAGCCAGTTGTCATGAAAGTAAGTGAAAGTGTTTGTGACCTTGGATTGCAGGATAATGGGCAGCAAGACTCAGGTCCAAGACAATCCTGAAATGCAGTTTTTAATCTTCAAAAGTAAGGTGGTTTATTTCTAGTCTGTTTACATCCTGTCTCTCATAGTTGCTAACTCCAGTTTGAAGTAGCTGACTTTGGGAAACCTTTGAGTATGAGTTTTTATTTTTGAAGGGATAGTGTGGCTTCTCATCCCTTACATCATAATATCCCTTACAGCATAGTAGCTGTAACATAGGATGCCTTGTTTAATGTGTCATTTAAGGGTATGCAAGCTGTTGCATTTGTTGGTGGAGTTTATGAACAAGATGATGCTGTTAGTGAATATAGAAACAAAAGGCTGTATGTTATTTTGTTCTGAAATAAGCTTATTGGTTCATTGTAATGAGAAAAAAACCAGTAAAATCTTACATACAAAGACAGCTGTTGTTGTCTAACTTAGTCTGGACCAGTGCTATCATAATTTCTTCTTTGTATTTGGACATAGGGCGAGGTGAAACCCTCGTCCCTGGTGGCATATGCATACAGCATTACCATTAATAACATTCAAATGGTTCTTGGAAGTGGGCTTGATATTTAAGCCCTGATACCACTACTCAATTCTGAAATTGTTGTGAATGGCCTCAGTTTCCAGAAAGACAGTACTGTGTCCTCACAGTATTGCAGGAGGTAACTTACTGAATGGAGCTTTTTGTGAGCACGGGCGCTTATGTATGTGAAGATATGTAAATATGTGGTCATCTTTGAGGAATTATTATACATGGAAGAAAGTAGAAGGAGTAGTTGCTTCAATGAAGCCTGCGCTTTCAATTTGCAAGATTTTTTCATTTTATTTTAGTTTTTTCCCATCGAGAGAACTCCCTGGAGTTTGAATGCCAAACCTGCATTAAGGAAACATTTTTCTCTTTTAGTGAAGCTCATGAAACCAGTGGCCATGAACAGCTAGGAGAGTGCTTTGGGCATTTGTGATGGTGCAGAGGAAAGCAACACTAGCCGCAGGAGGCTTGGAGAGGAATTGTCATAAGGCCATGCTGGGCATTCTGTGGTAGCTGGAGCCAGTTATAAGAACTTATGATTTGATTTGTTGGAAAAACAAAGAACTAATGTTGCACACAAATTCCACTTGCTTATAATGCTTTATACAGCACGGATGTGAAAACAGATTTCTTTCCAAATGTTAATATAATAAGACAACCCTGTATTAATATTAGGGTTTATATTATGTGTATTATTCACCTTAGCCAGATAATACTTGTTCTGCAACAGTTGAATTAACTGGTTATTATTTGAGGAACTCAGTATTTACAACAGTAAGTAATGATACAGATAGATTATCATCAATTCATAATTTTTATAATTACTTTAATAGTTTATAATAATGTAATTTGTAACAATAGCAATAAATATAATTTATGATAAATTTTAGTCTAAGTGCTCTTAAAATAGAAGAAGTTATAATAGAGAAGCAAGGGCACCTATAATCTTCTAGGCTGCTCAAATTAATATATCCTCTAGGCAGCGTAAGCTATATTCAATTTAGCCCTACAAAATTAATTGTGAAGCCTAATGAAGAATTAAAAAACCAATAAATTGAGTTTTAATAATCTGTAGAATACTTTTCTTATGTAGAGGAGAAGCCAAGAAATCTCTTACAAGTTCTCTGCTGAATCCAATTTTTTTTGTGTCTACACCACCTGTATTTAGTTATAAAATGATAGTGGTTGTTAGCTACAGATACTTAAAATTCAAACTGAAGTTTGCTGGTTTTTTTTCATTAAGTATGTCGCTAGCTTTGGAAAATGCTGTCTTTAACTGTACAATACAAAGCAAATGAGGAAAATACATTTGTAAACTAGTAGTAATTTGCATTTAAATTTGTGCGCGTGTATGTGTGAGAGTGGTCCTTTTCACAGGAAACTAAATGGACAGGGTATATGGAATTCCAGATTATAATGTTGTAAAAGAATTTGGAATGCATGCATAAAATTACTACATTTGTTCATACTCACTTTTATTCTGGATGTAGGACAGCATGACTTACACTTTATGAGGAAGGTGCAAATAACTGGCTGTTTCTACTTTTAAGTACTTGTTCACAAAGAACTTTAAAAAAAAGATCTGTTATTATCCTTAATCATGCTGTGTTCCTCATAAAATAAGCTTAATACCAAAGCTACTGCTCTGGTTGCAGAAGAATATTTTTGGATTAACCTTGAGCGTGAATGCACATAATTACACAAAGGGAAACACTGTCTCTTTGGTTCTGTGGAAATTGGGAGAGCTACTGGTCATGTAAATGGCAATTGTTAAAGCACAGTGTAGACTAGCTCCTACTAGGCTCGTGGCTTAATTCTCTTGAGGCTGCCTTTCTTAGGAAACACTTGGTGCTGATACCAGTCGCACTTCATGTTCCTCCTAGTAATAGCATCCTAGAAAAACTTGTTTATGCCCCTGCTGAAATGCGTATGTACACAAACAGAAGACTTTAACCTTAGTTAAGGAGCTCTTACATTCTGAATTTAAAGTAGATTAGGGGTTATTAGTTAGCACAGTTATAAGGAGGTCTGTTTTATTTGTTGGTTGTGGGTTTTTTCTTAAATATTTGTTTCAAGTTTGTAATACTATCTGTACCTGGGTTGGAATTAGTAAGGGTAAACACTCAGCATTATTTTATTTCACATCCCCTTTGATGCAATTTTTATAAGAAGGGGTATAGCTAATTAGATATGCTAAATAGCTCAGGTTAGTGCAGGGAGGGAAATGTCTAGTTAGAATAAATTGTACCAAGCATTCTGGTTAAATACTTTTAAAATGAGAGAGTTGTTCCCAGATCTTCCAGAGTGAAAGTGTTTTTTAAGCAGTACAGCAATTGCTGTTGTACGTAAGTTACGTGGTTTGGGTTGTTGGGGTTTTTTTGGGGTGGGGTGATAATTTTTTTTTTTATTTATTACAATAAAACAGAGAGACAAGGATGTTTGTTCTCAGAGGAAGCGTGTTACAGAAAACTCAAGAGCATAAAGATGCATTAAAACCTGGTATATGTTCAACGTAAACTGTTCTTTTGGATGTTATTTCACTAACAGAACTACTGATTAAGTCTTTATCTTCACAGCACACTGATAGAATCTCAGTCAGGCTTTAGCTGTTAGCTGAACTTCTTAAATGCCCCTAACTACATGAAAATGTAAGCAGCTTTGTTTAAATTAAATATTAAATTTTAAATATTAAATGAAGTTAGTCATTTGATGACATGGTTGGGTACTCTCCAGAGGCAATAGGCAGCCTTGTAGCGATATATTGGCTAGTTCTAATTGTTCAAATCAAGTTGAGTAACTAAAAGGTTGTTGTTGATCAAGTGCAATGTATGTAGACCAATTTGAATGCTATTTAATTAGTATAACATCTGTACTGTCTTTAAAGCACTGTCTATTAAAGGGAAGTGTCTTAAACGCATGTGTGCCACACGTCATGGCAAGCACTTCTCCGTGGCCGCGAGGAAAGAGCATCGTTTTTGTATTGTCCAGGCCTGGAAGAGTGGGAGCGTAGAGAGCTTGGAAAAAGTCCAGAGGTTGGATGATTTAGTGGAGTGAACTAACTGCTCGATTTTTAAATGTAGTCAGCCTTAAAATCAAGATCTGAAAGGAAGAAATGCATATTTAAATGGTAGATCCCCAAAGGGGAGGGGAGCAAAACCCACTGGCACGGAGACGCAGAACCGGGGAGCTGCGTGTCTCCTGCTGCGTTACGTGGGAGGGCGCAGGGCTGCAGGGGCCTAACAAAAGCTTGCAAAAGTTAAGATCGGATAAGGGCTTCCGTTTATTTTTACTAACAAGTAGCGGCCTAAAGTTTCTCTAAATCAAGAAGCAGTGTAATTTTTGGAGTCTGTTACTAAGTGTTGTATGTTACAGTGTGAGACCCCTTAAATTTGATCTATAGATTTTAATTTTTCTTCAATCAGATTATATAAAGCCAGCCACTAATTTTTTTTATCATGCTTGTATTAGTTTACATCTTCTGACACAAATTCATGGTAGCTTTGTCAGACTTAAAAAAAAAAAATAATTAATAAAATTAATAAAAAAAACCCCACAACTGTGTTGAGTGTCCTGCAATTATGAATTTGCCTTTTTTCATGTTCCCAGATGTGAAAAACTAGGACATCCTTAGTACTTGTCCTTGATCTACTGCTTAGGATGCTAGCAGTGGATGTAATAGTTGATTGTATTAATTGCACAGTGGCTTAGTGCAGCCTGTGCGGCAATAGCATTGCTAGAGCCAGCATGCAAATAACGCTGCTGAGTGGGTAAGTTCTCTTTAATGGGAGTGACTTAATCCCCTCTCCCAGTTTGCTCTAGGGCTTGGATTTGTAGCAAAAATGCTAGTTTCTTAGAGCTTTTGTAGTTGGAATAAGCACTGCTCTTACTAAAAACTCAAACTAAAAAAGTAAATGTGTTTTGTAATGAAATTTTAAAAGCATTTGATAACTTTAATGTTTTAAACATTACAGATTGTTTCTGTTCCTAGTAAGGTAATTTTATCTTTATATACAGTAAAAAAATTGTTGTCCCAAACCTGTTCAAAACACAGAAATTATTTTGAAGCACATGAGAAAATGTATTCAAGTCCAAAAAAGAAATTTACTTTCTAATTATTTCTTCTTGTTCAAGAATCTGTATGTTGGCTTGGCTTGACTAAAATAGGTATTTTACTAAGAAGCTTATGTATACTTAACATGAATAAAAGCAAACTGTCCATAACTAAGAACTTCAGTAAACTGAATATAAATAAGTATGTGTTTAAATTACTTTTCCAAAGATTCAATTTTAAGTCTGAATGAACGAAAAATGAAAGTTATGTAAAAACACCCACCTAGATGTTTTGGATTGCAGGCTAGATTAATCCTCAGTGATTTCACGTGTAATAGTGGAAGCACCAAAAACCAGCAACTGGTGCATGGCTGCTATGTGATTTGACTGCCAAGCAGTCTAAGAGTTTGTTTTCAGTACCAGCTGTTTCACCGTGGTGCTTGGAACACACCTGAGTTTAAGGCAATAAAGAAAAAAAAAAATCCCCCAGGATAAATACAGGTAGGAACGGCACAGGCTTTGAACGGGCTTTGGCTCGGGGAGTACTACAGGGAGCTGAGTGAAGTAGCAGTATTTTCAAGTTGAAAGGGAAAAAATAAATACGGATGAGAACAGAGAGAGGTACAAATAAGCCATCTCCTGACTTGATGTTAAAGTGTAAGGCTTGGGGAAGTGTGGCTGGAAAGCTGCCTGGAAGAAAGGGACCTGGGGGTTCTCATTGACAAGCGGCTGAATATGAGCCGGCAGTGTGCCCAGGTGGCCAAGAAAGCCAACGGCATTCTGGCTTGTGTCAGAAATACTGTGACCAGCAGAAGTAGGGAGGTGATTGTGCCTCTGTACTCAGCACTGGTGAGGCCACACCTCAAGTATTGTGTCCAGTTTTGAGCACCTCAATACAAGAGAGATATCGAGGTGCTGGAGCGAGTGCAGAGGAGGGCAACAAAACTGGTGAAGGGGCTGGAAAACAAATCATATGAAGAGAGGCTGAAGGAGCTGGGACTGTTTAGTGTGAGGAAGAGGAGGCTGAGGGGAGACCTCATCACTCTCTACAACTACTTGAAAGGACACTGTAGAGAGGTTGGTGCTGGTCTATTCTCACAGGTAATTAATGACAGAACGAGAGGGAATGGCTTCAAGCCCCAACAGGGTAGGTTTAGACTAAACGTTAGGAAAGAATTCTTCACGGAAAGAGTGGTTGGGCATTGGAATAGGCTGCCCGAGGAGGTGGTTGAGTCACCATCCCTGGATGCATTTAAGAGACGATTAGATGTGGTGCTGAGGGATATGGTGTAGGGGAGGACTTTGTAGAGTAGGGTAGATGGTTGGACTTGATGATCCCAAGGGTCTCTTCCAACCTAGATGATTCTATGATTCCTTTGTTTTTGGGGTTGTGTTTTTTTTTTCAGGGGAGGCACAGGAATGCACAGAAATTTCATTTCAGGTAGACTCTTTTCAAAGCCTAATGTTGCAAGATAAACTAAACTGTGGGGGACTGAATGAGAGGCAAGGTATCTGTGAAGTAGTGGAGGAGGCTGTTTAGTAGTAGGGAGTTGTATTGTCCAGAAAACAGATTGTGACGAAGTGGTGAGCTCTGAAACTTGACTCGCTTAAATACTTAAATGATCAAAACCACGTAGAAAAAAGTTACTTTGTTAAGCTTTGACAAGTGAATAAAGTGCAAGTGTCACATTTTGTTTGAGCCCTGACTTTGTTTAAGAGAACGAACAAACCTGAAAAAAAAGTAGATGTACTAGGGTGCTTAGGAATATCTGGATCATCTAAGATAAAAGAAAATTATTTGTGTGGTGTTAAGCAGCAGAAATTAAAAGAAGCATATATGTATACGTTGGGGTGTGTTTTGTTTTCTTTAATCTGAGAAATGTGACAGCTAATGAATTATGAGTTTGAGAAGTTGGAGTTACTTGCAGACATAATTATGAACTTACGTTTATAACTTTATTTTCCTCGGAGTAATAACCAAGCATGTGTAGAAGGGATTTGCTGAGGAGAGTCTTAACTTGTGGGACAGGATTTGCTTTGGGTGTGAAGTGATGTGAAAGAATAGAATGGAGGAAGTTGACCCTCAGGTGGGGATGTTCCCTTATAAATGAGTTTGATAGCCAACAGGAAAAAAATTGACAATACACTGAAGAAACCCCATTAAAAAACAAGGCTTAGTGTGTGCCTGTGTCAATGACCCAAAGGAACCGCCATGCTTATTAAATGGTGGGTCATTCTTCTAATTTGATTACTGTGAGCTGGTGGAAAGTAGAGGTGCTAAAACTGAACAGGTACATAGGTTGTAACCTTGTAGAAAAGGAACTTGGAACTGTCTTTGGAAGATGTGCTGTAATATGCTAGGTCAGTGTTTGTCCAAATTGGACTAGTTAAACCAGTAAGGCAAATGCTTGTTTGTTTTCATATTGATATTGAAGTGAAAGTGGTTGGAATTGCTAGCGTGCAGAGGGGTACCACATATATATAATAGGTCTGAACAAATTTCTAAATAATTTGTTTAGGTGCTGCCCCAAGTGCATCTTTCTGTCATGGAAATAGAAGCTTTGGGGACTCATTTAATATGGATCTGGCAATGTGAAATACTAGCTCAAATGCTGATTACCACATTTCTCGGATTTTAAAATTGATTATGAAAATAGCCTTTCTTTCAGTTTCGACTAGTTGTTAGAATGCATGCTGGCAAATTTTCCACATTTCTAAACACAGGAATAAGAAGAGACGAGATCATAATCAAAAGTAGTTCACACAAATCAGGTTTGTAAAAGAGGAAACCAATTGTATGCAAAGAGGTAAGAAGCAACCAGAGATGCTCTGAAAAGCTAGAAGACAGGTTTGTCTGGGTCTGGGAGATGGTTCAAAGCAGGATTGCTACTTAACTGCATCAAAGAATTGCATGTTCTGTGAAAACAGAGTGGAATAAAAAAAATTAGGTAATACTAGTATGATTCTATCTACATGTAAGAACATACAAAATTGTATTAATAGAAGGGAACTGACAGATTCAGATATCCTTGCAATGAATATTGTCTTAAATCCTTGGTGGTTGACAGTGTAAAGTAGAGGGAAAAATAGGTGAACAACTTCAGTTTCACAACCAAAATAACTGGAGCTGTATTTTTATGACCAAATTCGGAGTTTTGCATCATTCTGTAGTATATATTTTTCTGTCCCACCACAGGAAAACGCTATTTAAAGGGTAGGACTCTAGAACACCTGATTATAGTGGGATTTTTGTTTTGTGGTGTGGTTTGGGGTTGGGTTTTTTTGTGTGGGGTTTTTTTTTCTTTTCGTCTTTTTTTTTTTTAGTTAGTGTGGATTTGCAAACATGAATTAGGGTCAGTGTAGTCAGTATGTTGAAGTAACATGAAACTGAAAACAAGGCTAATGATTACTGCTTAAGAATTTTAGTGTGTTAAATGTCAGTTTGAGCAGCTCCAGGTGATACTGAGGAAGAAGAGTCACAGTTGTGTCTGAGAGCTTTGGACAGTCTCTGAGCAAAGAGTAAGAAACACATCAGCAGGATTTTGTTGCCATTAAGAATTAGTAAATGAGATTTTTATATGTAAAATGGGGGCATTTTGATGAGTACTTTATTAAAAAAAACCCACAACAAAACCCCCTCACCCCCCCCAAAATAAAAAAAAAAATAAAAATAACAAACAACAGAAAACCAAAGAAAAAAGTCTTGATCTTTTTCAAACTGAACCATTCGGGATTTGTGAAGCTGGGAAGGAAATAAGAAAATAAGAAGAAATATAGCAGTCGTTGGTAGTTCATAGCCAGAAAAGAATAAATATATATTAAAAAAAAATAAAATGGTGTTATTGCAGGTCATTAATAATTTCTCTGAATTGCTCAGTCATGGCCTCTGATCATACTATTAGCTATGAAATGAAAGTGCTGGGTATGTCAAAGTTGCCAGACTCTTCAACTTGAGCCGAGACAGTCATCTGGTGTTTTAGAGGCTACAGAAATCAGGCGATGAGATGCTTCAAAGAGAATAGTTACTAGTGCTTATGGGGATGTTTTGATAGCTCTTACTTCTCCTTGGTAACTCCGTGGCTCAGGTAAATTTTTTGAAGCGGTACATCCCCAACGATACACTGTTTCCAAGCTATCCAAGCTCTTCTTTTCCATCAAATATCATTGGGGGAAGCACAACTGTATTGCCAGGCATTCCCATGGTGCTATGTTTTCGTCTTGTGATATTGCCACCATGAGATTAATGCTTGGTGGTGGTTTGTTTTCCACTTCAGAGTCCAGTAATTTCTATGAAATGTAGAAGTTGCTCAGTGGTTCAGAAAGCTGTAAGTCGGATGTTGTTGAGATAGCAAGAAGATGGGGAGGGGAAAAAATGGGAGAGAAAGAGGATTAAATTTTGAAACAGAAATTTAGATGTACATGTGAATGCATTTCTTGCAACTGGTAGGTACAAGCTATACATGTTTTATGTCTAATCTCTCTAGCACCCAATTTGCACGGATTTTCAATTTGTATCTTAAACATGCAGTTTTGGGGCAAATCGAGCATGAAAGTATTGATGAGTTTGTATCAATTCAAATCACCTATCCTGTTTCCGTAGGATTTAAAAATTAATTTTGAGATTGTGTTAAAGCAGAGCAGTACTTTGCATGTGTATGCATGTGTGGGTTGATCAGACACTTGTGGAAGTGCTTCATGTTAATGTTACTATTCAGAGATACTCTTCGTGTGCAGGCATGGCTCTTGCTGTGGAGGAGGGAGGTGTTCTGGCCAAGCATGGAACAGTGGAGAGATGGCTTCAGGTTCTCAAGAGTTTAAGAAGAAATGGAACTTTGCAGGCTTCTAAGTGTTTCTGATAATTTGATTGAAATTTTAACGTGAATTAATGATGAGTTCTTAGTGTGTAATGAGCTCTTCCTTGCCTCTTTGTTTAAATATAAAATAAGGGAGGGGAATTTAAGCTTAGATAATTGTGTGTTTGGCACATGGAGGAATGAAAGTGTAGACCTGACAAGAGTATGTTAGAACAATTTCTTAAAGAATTTGTCTCAGACAGCAAAGGCCATAATTTAGCTTGGTGGGTAGAACTTAAATTTAGGCCATGTGCTTTATTTCCTCCTCTTAACCAAAAATGTGTAACGATACAAAAGACTGCACAAGTTTGCTTCATACAGTGAAAGTGAGTCTTGCTAAGGATGTTTTCTGGAGCCGTTTTGCATATTGATAACAAAGAATGATTAGTCTCTTGAATAAAATGTTAACTCTTTCAAGTTGGACTCAGTAGTGGCTTTTGGAATTGTCCACTGATGCAACAGAAGCTGCACAGACATCAAGCTTGTGAGTTGAGGGTACAAATGATACACGTTGTCATTGGAAGAATAAATTTAATTTGACTGTCAGTATCTAGGTGTTAAGATGAACAGTGGAACAGAAGTAGGTAGTTTTTTTAGATCCAGGAAAAAAGTAGGAGATTGCTGGTCAGGAGCTTTATTGGATTTATTTGTAGCCAAATAGTTAGCATTTTGATTTAAAGAATATGGATTCCCCATCCCTTGTCATGGGACAGATTTTTGCCCACCCCTCAATTCTGTTGCTTCTGATTGTGTCAGCAGAAGCTTGAGGATTGTTGGCTGGTAGCTGCTAGAGCTCTCTCTCTAGTAAACTTGCTCATGACTCAAAGCTGCTTGATGAAATAGTACAAGTTGCCGGTATTTGTGGTAAGTTGCACTTGGAAGCAGTCAATAGTATTATCGAGGCACTGACGAGCACTTTCCAAGGGTATTTTTTATGACTGGGAGGGTTATTATATTATGGATTGTTGTTAAGTGTGTGCTAGTTGCACTAATGTACAGACAGGCTACTGGGAGTACTGATGGTGCACCCAAGTTCTGTCTGACACATTGGAGCTGAAGATGCTGAGTAGTGGAATTGTAGCTAGCGGCTTCCAGAGGAAGACAGGAGGAGTATGTGGGTTGTGTAATGAAATACATGATTATCTTGAAGTACCAGCAGTTGCTTTATTGCCTTAGATAGTTGAAAGATTGTAGAATCAAATGACATTAGGTAGCCAAGTTTGATTAATGATATTCAGTACATGTATGCTTGATCCTTTCACCTTTCTCTTCCTCTGGTAGTAGTCTGGTCTTGAGAGAAATGTACGTGCTGCAGTGACCCTCTGGAAAGGCTTGACCAGGGATGGAGTAGCCCCTATAAATTTGGATTTGGGTGGGAGAAGTATAATGCTTCCACAACACAGAAGCCATTTTGTATCTAGCAGAATTTTATTTTCTCTGGTTTATAAAATTTTTCATCAACCAGAGGCTTAGGAGGTATTGTGGCTTTTTGAAACTGGTTGAGATCCAACAAGGTTGATCCAACGAGATCCAACAACTATTAGCATAGTTTGTTTCCATGCAGGTAAGGTGCTTAGTGTAAGAGCATAGGGTTGACACCAAAGTTTTTCTTTGAGTGGAATCTGCTGTGGTCTGTAAACCTTAATCAAATAGACATTTCATAACTAAAGTCTGTTTTTTCTGGATCTAAGCTGACCCTTGAAACAACTGAGCACCATCTGCTTGATGATCCACGTGTCTCATCCATTCTGGACCTGAGCTTAATCATGCTGGTTCAGAGCTGGTTCTCTTATCTATGACACAGTTCACCTGCAGTCCCCAGTAACTCATATATAGTGATATGAATTACTATTATTTTGAAACTGCTGGTTGGTACAAAAATGGTTAGTGTGAGAGTAAATGAGGAAACTGTCCTCCTTTGTCTTTACAACTGTTTGCTGTTATCAAGGCCTGTGAAGGTCTCCTAGAGGGTACTAAGAAGAGCTCTGATGAAGTCACAAGCTGTGAAGCATTCTGTAGGTAGAAAATTCCATGTGCTTTGGGAGGCAAAAGCTGGAACGTACTCAATGGTTTAGTTTTTGGAAAGAAATTTAAATTCTGAGTTTTGTATCTTAATATTACTATGATTTGGTATGTGACTATTCAGTGCAAATCAAAAGTTACTCAAAAAACCCCACTAAATTTTACTGGCTGAGTAGAGTTGAGGCATGTGACTTGTCATGGAAGTCTTGTCACATCGAACCTTGGGTTGCATGCTAGATGAAGGCAAATAAGGATACATCAGGACTGAGTTACTGGCAAATAGCATGTTGGAACTGCACGAAATGCTTTCCTAAATACAAAGAGAAGGCAGTATTCGTCAGCAACAGGCCGTCTGAATTTTATTAGACAATGGAAATGTAACTTAGGCATTGAGGAGAGGGGAAAGCTATGCATTTTTTAGCTACGAAATAGTAAGGATCTCTGTCTGAGATAAGCAAAGTCCAGAAACAGCTTTTTGTGTTCTGGCTGCAGATAGTATCTCCTGTCTCTTAACCCATTGTATAGTTAACGCTGGAAATCAACTGAGCACTTTAATAGCCAAAAGTGCTGTATTTGGAGTAAAAATATGCCTTAATTGTTAGTGGTTTAGAAACTGTAGTGTGGTGCTAGTGTGTGGGGAATTGTTTGCGGTGGCTCAATGACAATTAGTAAATCAACTTTTCTGATCTTGCGGTTGACACTGTAACAGGGCAGAAAAACTGCTGGCAAATGGGTAAAATGGTTTAAGTTTTTAGCACTGATTCTTGGAAAAGAAAAATCTTGAATCCTTGAAGGAGAAGGGTAAAGGATCTCATTTCATAATTTTAAAGACATGCAGAAAGCAAGTGTGTAGTCTTCCTGATGTAGATGATTTGGCTACTTAGAGATGCTTTAGGTTGACTAGCAGCCTTTATCTTTTGAGTGGAATTAAAGATTTGTCAGTGTGATCAAGAGAAAGCCTTCTTTACTTTGGCCTTCTCAAAAGAAGCCATCCCCTATTAAATGATTTGAATTACCAGCATAAATAACAGAATTACAGAGAACTGTAGGAAGAAGTTAGCCATGGATCAGTTCTTCATTGCTAGGTTAAGGTAGCTTTTTGTCACGCTTTTAGCTAGTTGGAGAATGCTACTGAGTGATTTGTTTAGTCTATTTGCTGAGTACCCTTAGAAAAGTCTCTTCTTCAAGGCATACTTACTTGAATGAATTGCTGGAGCTCTTCAATGCTTTATTGTTCATATTACTATTCTAGTTGGGGAACTTTCAGGTTTTGGGCTGAAGATGTTTGATGTAGGGGAGGTTCCTCCCTATCCCCTGCTGTTTGGATTTGTTTTAGACTTTCTGTTCTTGGTCTTAGAATTGAATTAGGGTAGTGATTTTAACTGGGACAAATTAGCTTTTTGTTGCATTGTACAAGTCAGGATACTGAAGTTCCTAAAAAGAAAGATTCTATTTAAATAGATAAACTTACAGGGACAAAATGAGACTTGTTGAATTTCAGTGTAGAAATCTTGTTCCCTGTAGTTCCCTGTAGCATGATGAAATAACAGCAGAAACAAGCACAAGGTAAGTTTTATATTTCTGTTTAAAAAAAAACAACAGACAACAACCCAAACAAAATACCAAAAAATCCCAAACCAAAACAAAAAACCCCCAAACCACCAAACATCGTCTCTCCAATTTCTGGCATTACATTATGTTCCTAGAATGCACAACTGAAGTGGAAATTTATGAATAAAATTAAGACTAGAGCTATAATTTATTGTAATGGGGGGGAAATCTGAATACGTTATGCAAAAGATATTTTTAGAATCAGTTGATCCTAAAAAGCTGTCAGCTTTTTCTACGTCAAGATTATTTTACTCTAAAGAAGGAAGTAGTGTATTTTGTTAGTAGAACAAGCCTGCTATGTAACTCAAATTATTGCTCTAAGGAGTACTTTCTTCTGTTGCACTAAATTTTCTGCTCCCCAATAGGGAGGTCTTCTCGCAGACATAATATGAAGTTTGTGTGTGAGGGATTTTTGATTTGGTGTAAATGAGAAGCTATTCTGAAATGTTTCTTCCCAGCCTTTCTGAAATAAGAAAGTTTTCAGGCAGTGTAGGAGGTTACAAGTCTGAGGTCAAGTATTTGCTTGCATGGTAACTTGGAAATACAGGAAAAATGAACAAATACAATAGTACTTGTCAAACAGTGAAGATCACTAGTTGGTGAGCCTAAGACTAGCTAAAAATGTGGCAAAAGCAAACCCACCCAAAACAGCCACCACTTCACAATTTAACTCGTTCTGCTGTGTGCTGTGAAGACTTGAATTGTTTGCCATCTGCTCTTATCCCAATATCTTCAGTTTCAATGTACCTCCTCATGCTTGACCCCTTCTGCCCCTCTCCTCCCGTACTTCCTCTCCCCTGCTCCTCGCCTCCAGTGTTCCCATGGCATATTCTTCCCTTGCCCAGATGGGCATCTACAACCTTTGTACTGAGTCAAGCCTACAGCCTTTGCCTTGGATGCTGCTCATAGTTTTCCTGGTGATGAATAGGAGCCTGGCAACTGGAGGGGTCTGCACTGGTTATAGAGGTTAACCACCATCTAGTACTACATTCTTCTCCCCCCGTCTCTTACCCCGGCTCATTTTCCACATTTGAGGGGGACAGCTTCTGCTTGTGGCTTTCCTCTCAGCTTGACAAGCCATTCAGCACTTGGTGACCTCATTGCAGCACAGGAGATCTGTGCACAGGTAATCCAGGGGAACTGCATAGGGCATGGCTTATGATGTGCAGACTTGATTTAATTCTGTAAAGAAATAAAGAAAACATGTGGCCCAAGTTTTTAGGCTTTTTCTGCTCTTTCTAGAAGTGTCGGGAAAAAAAAAAAATTAAACTTCTTGTCAGAAACTTTAAAAAATGGTGTTGAAAAATTACGCTCAAATCTTCCCAATAGTTCTTGGCTTTAATTGTGCTGCCCTAAAGTTGTGCGTTGCTCAGCTCTAGTGGGCTGCATGTAGATGCTGTTTCTGTGATCAGTTTCCCCCAGCCTCTGGTCATCTACTCTTATCTTTCAGAGCACGGTTTTTTTCATGCTTACAGGATTAAAAAGAATCTTTACATTTTTTTCTTTGGTACTTGAGAAATAAATGGGTTAAATGCAAATTGTTAAGATTTCTACTAACTAGTAAATATTGCATCTTTGTACCAGTAATATTTAGTTCCAGAAAATAAGCTACAAATATTGTAAGCTGAATACTTGAAGTCATTTGCCAAGGAGAGCTGCAAGTGCATTTTAAACATTGTTTTTAGCTTATTGTTAAGTATTTATCCTAGCTGAAGTCACCTGCAGGGAAAAGCATTCCAAAAGCCTCCTTTTGTGACACTGGCAGGAAAGCTGTTGGCAGGATTTGGTTAGCGTAGGAGACAAGAGTGGTGCCTAAACCAGCTCTTGTAATTTAGGGTGGCAAGAAGTCTTAAAGCTGATTTGGCTCTCAGCAGAAGGAGCCGACTGAGAAAGAGGATAAAAAGGATCTTCACCTTAGGCTGTAATTCAGTTCGCAGTTTGGAAACAGTGCCAGATTGAACTTCTGGCTGCTCACTCTGGTTCCTGTGCACACTGGATTTGAACAAAACTGAGCCAGCGTAAGACCTTCTTCCCCCCTAGTCTTTTCAGCAGATTACTCTTTGGCTGGATCAATTCCCTGCTGCTTTTCATCACGCAGCTGCACAAATACTTCTGTTGGCACAACAGTGGGAGCAGTGTAGGGGCAGGAATGAGCAGCTGGGGACACGGGCTCTTTAGATCAGCTTAGGGATCCACCAGCCACAGTCTGCATCATCGGTCTGTTTAAGGAGAAGAAAAGTCTTATGATGGGGCTTGTCTGAAAGCTTGACTCCCAGCTCTAGGGGGCTGCATGAGTAGTGTTGGGTTTTAGCTTGCACAGGTTTCTAAAATATCCATGTATTTCAGCTAAATTCCATTTTAGCTAGAAGAAGCTGGACATCTGAGAATGCCATGCTGTGTCAGTGACTTTATTGTGCTTTGATAAATGGTTTGAGATGCCCTGTGTAAGCATTGCTGCAGCCCTTAAATGAAACTGTCTGTGGCATTCAGAGGGTATTTCTAATTCAGTCTTGATCATTTGCTGCAAAATGTCCACAAATGCTCTTAGTTCCTCTGTAGATAGAATGGAACATTGGTTTCATTTAGGTGCTTTCCTTTTGCTAATCTAGCTGAAAGCTGAGTTGCTTAACTGTGTGGACAGCTAAATTTTGTCTGAGCATTGATGGAGAGTAGAGACTGTTTGGGAGTGGAGCAGATAGAAAGTATCTGATTTCTTCCTGCTTAAAAAGTCTTTGTAAGCCATGCCTATTAGGGCCAGGTCCTTCTGGCTGAGTTCAGCTAAACAAGCTATCCATTACTTTATCGAATGATGCATTGAGATAAGATTTCTTGATAATTGATGTCACTGATAACTTTAGCAGTGACAACTGGCATTAATTTTTTTCGGCACGGTTGGTGTCCAAATGCGGTGTTGCCATTTTGTTTCTTTAACACTGATAGGGCATTAGGGTTTTTACTCTTTTTTTTTTTTTTCTTTTTTTTTCTATCAGCTTATTCTTGTTTTTTTGCAGTAAGTAACGAGTGGCGATGCATTAAGGGATGAAGCTAAAGTCAGAACAGGTTGGTTTGTCAGTGGGCTGGTTATGGATAAAGTAGCATGAGAGCACAACACTGATATATGGAAAGTAACATTAGGGCTACTGACAGTTTAGTGTCACCAGGCTGAGTGGAAACAATAGGTAACATGCAATCGGCGGGAATGCGGTTAGTCAGGTACCCAGTAAAGTGACATCTTGCAAAAAAACCAGAACTGTTTCCAAAAAGTTGCTTCTGATCTTCAAAACATGAATGACTTGTTTCATTGCCTGTTGATGGCTGCATTGTTGCACGGCTTTAGCTGGTGCTTAGGAACTCCTTGAGATCCAGTAGCTGAAACACTTTTACTTGCTTTGCTCTCAAAGGGCATTAACTTTCTGGAAATAGGTTGTAGAAAGAATGTTCCATGTAAATTTTAAGTGGACTCTTGAACGGTATCCCTGCAGTGATGCAATATGTATTTTTAAGAGACTGACTCACTTCTGAAATACTGCCAATATTCTGCAAAAAGGAAGATCTGAGTAATATTATCAGTTAGAAAATATGTCTACAGGGACAGTTAATAGCACAGAAATTTTTTCCCTATAAGTTGTATCTCTAAGTAGGATGGTGTTAGAGGATGAAGCTCTATCTACAAGTTGTTAAAGAAGATGAACAGATTTTTCTAGGTTAATTTTTTAAAAAGAAATTTCAAGGGGTTTTTTTAAAATTAATTTTGAAAGTAAGTTCTCATTTAAAAAGTATGGAAAACATGCTTGAGTGATCCCATCTATAAATATAGTCTAAACAGACTGAAGAATTACAAATGAAAACTAAGATGAAAGCTGTTCCAGCATGTGCAGAAAGCTGCAAGGGAAGGTAAGTGACAGGATCTAACTGCAACACAAAATGCACACAAGAAGACTGGGCTCCTTAGCAGTGCTGGAAAGCTACTCAAGTCAGTACATAAAACAGAAAAGCTGTGTCAATTAAGCTGAATTCTGAAATTTAGCTTGGATTTTGTATTTCTGCCAGCCTGAAATGGAAACGAAGGACAGTTTTACTTTTTGTGTTCCGTATTGAAGCAGGAAGCATACCTAATGCTATTACCTCTATGTGTAGTTTTAGATGTGCACACTGTCAGAGTGTTGGCCTTTTGTATTTACCTGAGCTCTAAGCTGAAGCAGTTTGTAGCTCCCACATCTCTTTATGTTCTTGAGTACTATGGGGGGAAAGTACACAGTTTCGGCTTTGTGTCCTATCCCCTGAGTTGTTCGACAGTTCTTTTGACTGTGAAGCCTCATTTTCAATTCAGAATGGGAAAGGAAGAAGATGTTGATGCTGTACTTAGTGACCCAGAACGGTACCCTAGTTGTTATTAATAAAAAGTAGGGCTGTGACAGCCTTATTCCCTCTGATCAGGTATTTTCATGTCTTCCTCATTTCATTTTGTGCTAAAACCATCTTAAAAATCACTCTAAATGAGTACGCTTTCTTAGGCAGCAGATCAGAGAAAAATAGATAATAGCTATTTATAACCATCAGACTGGTCAGGCAGAAGATGATACCTGCTGATGGTTAGAACGTATTAGCCAAGATAATGAAAATTGGGGAGTGAGGGGAGGTGAGGAGGAGCAAAGGGGCGTTTCTTCTTATTCTCCCTGCCTGTTATTATACCTCCAGTTCATGGCCTCTGGAAGTTCCTTGAAATGAGAATAGTCATCATGGATTTGTTGACACTTTAGCATTGAACTTCTTGAACTCTTATGTAGTAGTATGGAAAACTGAAAAGATGGTAGTCCGTGTGTCAAGACTTCCTCCTTGTATACAGCTGTGTAGGTAGGGAGATAAATGGAAAAGCTCAACCAACGTGTGGATTGTGGTGTTAAGCTTCTTCACCAAGATGCTGGTTTGGCAATTTTGCCTGTTCTTTATTTGCACCTGTGTATCAGCATCCTAAATAAAATTATCCAGAAGCTTTGTTGTATTTGGGAGCTTGTGTCAACATTAGGTTTCAGCCTGTTATTATGAAGGGAGCTCTGACTCAACTTTCTTCAACATGTTAAATGATCTAGGAGCACTGTGAGATCTTGATGAAAGCCACAGGATCAAATGTAGTGAATGCTTTAAATTGTCTGGCAATAGTAGAAATTTGTCTCTTCAGATGGGCAGGCTGACAACAATAAGGAAGGCTTCCAAGAAAAAACAGATCTCAACTTAAATGTTTGGCTGTTTCTTTGATCACTTAAGTGCCAATATATAGTTTGGTAGGGTAGGCCTTGTTTTCCTTGCAGTTTTTCAGCCTGGCTGGAGTAGATGAAAGCTGAGTCTATCTAGGTAGCTTAATTGTGCGAGCCCTTAATTAGCCATTTCATAAGAGGAACAATGAAAAGCAGTTCTTTTCTTTAAAGATGAAAAAGAAAAGTGAAATAGGATGTGTGAAACGATAGTGGCTAGTGCTACCTGGAGAACTTCTATGCATGATGTATAACAGTCAGATGTAAGCTAAAGCCAGAGAAGTTGGTAACAGTTCAGAATGTGTTGCAGCATGAAAGACATTTAAAACCATATTAGGAGGCAAAGACTCAAGTCTCTGGTTGGACTTCATTGTGTGCCTGGTGGGTTTCCATTTGCATTGTTAAACTTAAGCCTGATACTGGTCCTGGCTGACTGATAGGCACATGTGTGACAAAGCTGATGTTGAGTATTTAGTTAAGCTGAGATTGTCTAATGGTTGCCTTGGTGAAGTATAGCAATGCCTAGAAAGGAGTATGCTGGCTATAGGTGGATAAAAATGCAGGTTAACTATTGTAGCTGTTTTACGAGTCTTGACCAACCTTCCTAAATGAAAATTCTTGCAGTTCTAGTATTGCATGATTATTTTTTTTCCTCTCAGTGAAATTTCAGAAGTTTTTCAGCTACAACACAACAGTAAGCCAAGGAAAAAACCTTGCTAATTCAAATAGAAACTGTTGGAGGGTGGGGGAGAGGCAGGGGGAGTCAGAATATATTTGGTTGATGTGGAAAGTTAGGTGTTTGATTTCTCCTTGTGTCCTTTTTCCCATGTGAACTCTTTGAAACTGAGTTTGCTTTAATTCAGATATATCTTTGTATAAGAATTTGTCATGTTTAAATACCTTTGTGGATTGCTTTTGTGGTCTGACCCTCTCAATTGATGGGTGAAAGCTGGGATGTGGAGTTAATCTTTCTGTTCCAGGAGTTAGAATGTTTTGGTTTTTTCAAACCTCAGTTTGCCTTAACCAGTCTTGGATTCCACAAAGTCTGGGTATGGGCTAAACCAAAACCAACTTATTAATCAATAAGTAGGCTTTAAGAAAAAAATTAATCAGTCCAACTATTGGACTATTGGCGTATGTTTTTTGTTTTTGTTTTGTTTTGGTTTTTTTTTTTTATGGTTGGACTAGATGATCTTAAAGGTCCCTTCCAACCTAGGCAATTCTGTGATTTGGGAGAAATGTGGAATCTTTTTTTGACAGGATAACCTTTTCCATCAATGCAGGAGCATGAATGAGATGCTCTAATGTGTCAGAAAAAAATGAAAGCATCTTTGAGCTCATGTCAGCACGATTGCGTGGCTCTTAGCCTGTCTAAAAAGATTTGCTCTCTGCTGGTTTGCTTATAGTACATGCATGATTTCACAAATCGGTGCAACTGGCACAACTGCCTAATGCATAATATAGGCCAGTAACTGAGGTGGATGGACATACAGGCTAAACTAACCTCTTGTCTCTTGATGTATTTGACACCACTAGAATTGTATTTAAGTTACATACTGTGTGCTTAATTTGTGAGTGTAGAATGAATTTGCATAGTTGTCAAGTCAACCGCTTTCTGGATGACTTAAAAAGTCCTTTAAGTTGATAGTTCAGAGAAGTTTTGTCTTCAAAAAAGACAAAACAAAATCAGCAGATCTTTACACTGTAAACATGACATCATCTTGAACATGGGCTAATATTTGATAAGGTAGAGGATACCAAAGGCATTTTAGCTTAGAAGATTTTTAATTTAACCCAAGACTTGGTTAAATGTAACAGAAAATTTGCAGGTATGTTTGCAGAGAATTTTTGTATGCTTGAGAAGCTTTCTTTGAAAAACTGGGAAAGAATTATGTAGAGCTTTCAAAAAGTACACAGAATTGTTAATCAGTTGTAATACATGCCAATCTGACATGTAGAGCTGAATGTTAGATAGCGTGTATGTTGTGGTTGGCATTTCATGCTTCAAAATTAGTCTCTCAAAGTTCATTTTAAGTGTTCTGCATGTTATGAGTTTCAAGACATAAAAAAACTTTCTTATTATACCTTTAGACCTAGATTTGTATTCTCTAAGTAGCAGTTTGACACAAAAATTTATGCTTAACTTCATCTCTGTTACAAAGTATAAATTTTGCCAAGAAGTTTTTTTTGGATGGGAGTGGGGGAAGAGCAGAACTTGTTTTTTGACAGCACCCTGTGCTCTTGCCAGAAGTAGACACTTTTAAGACATTCCTGTTAGTTTATCTGCTTATCTATTTAAAACAAACAAATAAAAAAAACCCCTTGCTGATTTTTCTGAAACACATCCGGAAACAATCTCTTAGTGCAATTTGATCTGAAATTTCCAATAAAAATAGTTAAAACGTTAAACAGAAGAGGCTTTTAAGGCATTGACAAATTCAACTGCAGCGTTACAAAAAGCACTGCCATTCTGGCCTTGCTTTCCTTGATTTTGCAGCATTACTGTAAAGCATGGTCCTGTGGCTGATGTTAATTTCCACAGTTAAGTATATTTCATCTCAGTGGGATAGAAATGAAATGCCTGTCTCAGCCTCATTAAAATCTTTTGTGAAGGTTAAATAATACCTGTGTATGTATAGAATCATATCATATATAAATGTAATTAACTGAAGTTTAAGCTTCAGGATGCTAGAAACACTAAATGCAAGGGTCAGCATTTATAGCATTCTTACAGTTGACAAACAAGCTCCAGAAGATGAATTATCATCAACACATTTTTAAGTTGGGTCTGAAATCGAAGTTTGGAAACATTTTAGCTGGACAGAATTCCTATTTCCAGTTATATAACTTATGCAGAAGAGAGATGCATTTTAGTGGCAAGTGAAATAGATTTTTTTTTTTAATTTATAGATAAATTGAATAAATGTGATTGATTTTGTAGGCTGAACTCCTTTATGTGGTTCATTGTGGTTTTAATGGAAAGGAAGTGAAATGAGGTAAGTTGCAAGTGGATGGGAAGGAAAGCTAGATGGTGGAGAAATTTCTGCTGAAATGGAAAGTTCCAAGTATCCAGAAGGTGCCTAACCCGCAAAGACATTTGAGGGGTTCTTCATTTAAAAAAAAATACAATATATTGCAGGCAGGATTCTTGTGCAGGACTGACCTGGTAGTTTGCTGTCAGTTCTCATAGAGTACAACTAAACTAGGTGCTTAGTCCCCCATCAGATGAGCATTATAGATGAAGGTACGGTGATTTGTTGGTTTGTTGTGTTTACACTTCTGTGGACTTGAAATGGATCATTTTGTCTAATCATATAACTAGAATGCAGATAGCAGTAGTTTGATGTGCCACTATCTGTGAAACTGGCAGTTTGAAGTGTAAAAGCCCCTGCAACAGAGCCATCGGGGTAAGGATGGTGAGATCCTTTCCTTTGGGCTAGAGTCTGCAGTTGCTGCATCGTAGGGCTTCCCACACGATGGAAAAAGCTTCCTTTTGAAAAACTTGACTGAGAAATGTTACACTAACAGGATTTCTTGAGAGGGTGGAAAAAGTTGAGTAATGAAAGGAAAGGTACGTATGTTCAGAGCTGTAATAGTATCGCTTCATCGACTTCCAAAAATTCAGATAAAATAAGTCATTTCTCATGGGTACTTTGTTGAAGGGATTTCCAACCTGTTACCATCTGTTCGCCATGATAATCAAACTTGCCAGGTATAAATTAGTTCAGGTATTTGCTCACCTACAATGAGGAAGGATTTTCCTGATCTGAATTGCCGTATTTGGAAGACTGAAAGCTATTCTCTGTGCAACTTGGCAAGAGGAATATGAAGCAACTGGAATGAAGTGCAGCTAAACCTATCATAATCATATTAGCTTAAAATGCTGTGTTAAGCAGGAGCATCCGTGGAATTATGCTTTCTGTGATACCTGCACTGATTAATGGCAGTGTAATTAGGAATGGCAGTATCAGAGTTGATCCAGCTTGGCTACTACTGCTGTTCTACTTGTAGGAGTAGTAGAAGTAACCGTGGTCAAAACCAAAGCAAATGCTCAATTTAGCACCTGACTTCAGTTGTCACCTATTTGTCAAAATCTCTCTCAGAAGCTGTTTAACTTTTCTTCCAGTCAGGGAAGATAGATGTATTCCTAGACAGATGATTTCTTGTGGGCTGTAGTTTGCAAGCATAGCATTTTTGATCTAACCATCCGTTACATTTATTGTATTTCTCAACCTCCCAAGTAGAACTCCTTATTTGTCTAAAAACTCACTAGTTCCCCAAACAGGCTATGACTGGATCTGTTGGATTTTTGGCTTGTTAAACTTACATATGCAAAAAGGACACAGAAAATATTTCACACCCTTTCCCTCCCTGCCCCCTCCTTGCCCCTGGATCTGCTGGTTTTCTTGATCAGAATGTTTTAAATTACAGAGCACTGCTGTTCTGTCTGTTAACCTTTAGCATAAGTTTTCTAAGCAGAGGTGGATGCAAATGGCTAAATTATTGGGTTTGCTTCAACAGAAGTGAATAATCTTATGGTTATTTATGATGTTTTATTACGACCTTACATATGATAGGTTGACCACCCATGTTTTTGAAGGCGGTGACTTTGTGGTTAGCTTAAGAGTTAATTGTTAAAAATGTTACTATGATTTAATGGTCAAATAAAAAACCTTTATAACATCTTTGTATATTTACAATGCTAGTGCTTCCTGTGTCACTTTTTCTTCAGAGATTAAATTATAGGCCTATGATATTGTTGGCATCTTTTCTTACTTTAACAACTTGGTACAATCATCTGGACTTGTAACAGGAAGGTTGTGTGATGAATAGATGGGGTTTTCTGAGATTGTTCACTTAAAGATAACTCTGAATTTTGGATACTAATATGCAATCCTAACAATGACTTTGTTAATATTTTAATTTAATTTTCTTTGCATAAAGGAGCTCGAAGTCCAGTCTGAGAGGTTACTCCAGTAGAATTAGAATTGAGTTATTCCATCATACTGAAAATGGTGGTATTATCCCACCATTTCCTGTAATATTTCCCTGCTTTAAGGATAAGCTTTATTCTGGGTGTTTTTCAGTGAGCAAATAAAAATACAAGAATGAGAAATACATCTAGGAAATGTATATTAGGGGCTCAGTGATAATTGTACAAAGTTGATCTGTAGACTGGGATTTTTGGAACAGGTTGTGAAAACTACAAGGCAATAAGGAATGTCTCGGTGCGCAATGAGATGGTCACGTTGTACCTTCCCGCCAGGTCCAATGATAAATTAGACTTGAGGAGCAGTCAGTTCAAGGGGAAAGCTCTAGAGACAGTGAATTAGGTGAAGTCCAAGAAAGTTGATGATATCAGTTTATCTGCAGGAAAAATGCCAAGTAGTAACACAACGGAAAGCAAAAGTTCAGCCAAAGTTGAAATAAGAGATGGACATCGAAGGCAACAGAGAGAGCTGCTGCTGCTACATCAACAGTAGAAGAATAAAGAAGGAAAAAGCATGCTTGCTGCTGAGTGGGGTGAGTGATTTAGTTACCATTGATGCAGATATGGGGTGAATGATTTGGTTACCACTGATGCAGATGAGGCTGAGGTACTTAATGCCTTCTTTTCCATCAAGATGATTTACCAGGTCTTTTTACCCGTATACAGGATTTGAGGAGGAGAGAAACAATCAGTGGTGGAAGAAGTTCAAGTAAGGGAGCTCTTGAAGTCTTAACCCATGCAGAATTCGTGGGACCAGGTGGGATGCATCTGAGGGTGCTGATAGATCTGCTTGATATTAGAATAGCCACATGTATCATCTTTAGAAGGTCATGGAGATTGGAGGAGTTTCTCAATGACTGGGGAACGACAAATGCTCCACCCATCTTTAAGAAGGGCAAGAAGCATTATCCAGGGAAGTACAGGCTGGTCAACTTCACTTTGGTCCATGAAAAAATCATGAACCAAGTCCACTTGGAAGTCAGCTGTGGACATGTGAAGGTACTGTTATTGGTTGGAAATAGCCGTCATGTGTTTACCAAAGGTAAATAATGTCTGACCAACCCAATCACCCTCTGTGATGAAATGATAGGGTCTATGAATAAGGCAGAGAGCAGTGGATACGATCTACTTTGATTTCAGCAAGGCTTTTGGCATGGTTTCCCCGCAGTGACAACCTTGTATTCAAGTTGGGACACTGTGATCTAGATAGGTGGATGACTTGTTGAGTGAAAAACTACCTGAATCTCCAGGCTTAGAGGGTTGTGGTTAATGATTCATTCTGTATCTGTTACAAGTGGAGTTCCTTTATTCTAAGCCCTGTGCTGTGTCACGTGTTGGTCAGTGACCTGGAGGAGGAGACAGTGTACCCTCATTAAGTCTGTGGGTGTCACCAGACTGTGAGGGCAGGCTGCCATTCAAAGAGGCATAGGCAGGGTGGAATTATGCACTGATCTCATGAAATCCAGCAAGGATAAATGTGAAGTCTTGCATGTGGAATGGGTTAACTCCCTGCATTGGTACAGTCTGGGGCCTGAGTGGTTGATAGCAGCTCTACATAGAAGGCCATGGCTGCCCTAGTGGACAGTAGGCTAAATCTGAGCCAGCAGTGTGCTCTGGCAGTGAGGAAGAGTAACAGCATCCAGCATCCTGTGCTATGTTGTCCTAAAATGTTTCAGATGCCCTTGTAGTACTTACCTGAGAATTTTTTGATTACTTGTTTCAAGTTACAGGCTTCTGTTTGCTTAAAGGGTGTAGAGAGAATCTGAATATCCACTAGCATCTTAAGACCTTGAAGTATAGTTGGTTAAATATAGGTCTAAAGATAGCAGTAAAGCATAAAGTACTGGCTGATGTTGTCATTTTGTTTCTGTAATTGGGTGAGTGAAGAAAACGTATCACTCGGAAAACTGAGGCAGAATAGGGAACTCATCTCTGCGTTGGCATCATAGAGGTAGCCACAGGACTGCCCCTAGCGAAAGGGAGCAATCTTTAAAAAGAAATGCAGCATAATTTCTGCTGCAGGTGGAGAGGAAATCATGGGCTGTCTATTATGTCAGAGAACTCCTGTATAGCAGTGAAGAACATAGGTGAAGACATAAATTTAAGTGTCCTGTTATGTTAAAAGCAAATGTCTTAAGACTAACCAGTTTGACTGCTTACAGGTCCTGGTTACCCTATACTCCTGCCTGTTAAACTCCAAGTTTAAACTACAAAAGTCTGATGTGTAAACGTTAGCTCTTATGGGCAGAATACTACAGCTGCAGTTAACTGTTGTGACAAAGTGATATACTGAAAATCCCGAACTCGGGCAGCATCACAACTCTGCTCAAATTCAAGTGGTTTATGCATGTAGTCCTCTGCAAATTGCACGAATGTTAACTGTGAGGAGTTTTGCTAAGATGAGGTGTGAGATGTGTAGTACTATGAGTTATTAATGATTTTCAGATATGCCAACACTGAACAAACACATTGTTTTTGAGTAAGAATATATGGAGAATTAGATTTAAATAAGATTTAATTTTAAAAAAGATGTGGAGAATGAGAATTGCTTCTATGAGTAGTGAGAAGTATACCTCTTACCACCAAATCCGCATCTCTCTCAAGTACTCACGTAAACTAAAAAGAATGATTTAGAAATTTAATTAGGAAAAACGGAGCTGTAACTTCTAACTCTGGGAATTTAATCCTGCAATGATACTTCAAGAAAAAATAGAAAATGAGCACGGGGATGAGATTGTATGAAAGGATACAGAAAATAAGGGCAGCAGTCAGTTCACAACCTTTTTTTTTCACTCTACCTTGTGTGCTTTAGCTTCCTGTAAGTGTGCAGGCTGTTAGAACAGCGTGTGTTTTGTGCCCTGGTGGGGTGTCTGTATGTGCTGAGGAGCGGGTGCCAGGCTGGTGGTGGTCTCAGAGGGTTCCAGGAAGGCACAGCTGGGCTCCTTCCTCCCCATTCCCATGGTGGGAGCACCAGTGTCATGCC
>JAHREE010000340.1:5776922-5976133 GCA_033628505.1 Tringa tobata
GGGAAGTAGCGTATAAATTAACTTGCAGCTGAGGTTTATCATATATAGTTGTTACATGATAAGCAAAGTTGAATAAATCTATGGATTTCCAAGATTTTAAATCAATGTCATAATCTTGTGATACAGGGGAGGAAAACGGGAGACTAATGAAACCTTAATCAGACTAATAATGCACTAATTTTATTATATTTTATCTTCTTTATTCCTTCTTTTGTTTTGTTTTGGGTTTTTTTTTGCCTTTTTACTTAATTAACTAGAAGGCAATTTCTCTTGAAATATAGATAGGATGGCTTTACAATTGAAGGGAGGAATAGCTCAGATTTTAGAGTTGTGAGGTGAATATCTTTAGTGCTATGAAATAGAGGACATGCTAGACAGCAACATCTTGGATTCTTTATGCTTAAATGTTGACTAGCTACGGTTTTGAGACTTTTTGATACAAGGTAAAGTTTAATCAACACGAGGGACCAGTGGATGCAAGGAGTTGTGCAGAATGCTTTATGGTTCCCGCTGTCTTACCTAGATGCACGAAGTTGCTGCTTGGCTAGGAAAATGGTGTCTTCTCCTTCTGCCTGGAAGTTGTTTCTAGCAACTTCCAGTCTATTTCTTTCCAGTTATGACTAACCTAAATTGATCTGATTGTTACCTAACTCCCTGATTACCTGAACTGTGCCATTAACGTAGCGGTTCTGAGTGCTGCTATCACAGTTTCTATGTGGTGTTTTTTCCCTTCCTATAGAACTTAGCATAGTGTGTGGATTTCTGAGAAGACACCTATCGGGGCAGGTGCTTTGAAATGAAGAGCATACCCTGTTGGAAAGTAACTCACTGAATGAGGTTTTTCTGGTTCAGAGTGAGATTTCTGTTAGAGAAGAGGTGGGGTTTGGAAGGCTGGTGGTGGAGGTAGCAGCCTGGCAGATAAGGTGCTTGCATACTGTCCATGACATGACACATGTAGTCATTCTTCTGAAGTCTGAAGAGAGCCTAAAACATTGATATATTCAGGATTGAGCATGGCTTTTTTTTGTTTGCACCCATGAAAAGGTCTTGGCTTTATGTTGTGAGGTAAAAAGTGGTTGTGTCCTTAAAAGTTTGTTTTCAGGATGAGAGCATTCCCTTTTATTTTTTGTGTTTTTTCTAGCCACCTTTCAGAATATTTTCAAGTTAGTTGTATGTGACAGCAATGGATAAGTGCTTCGTCAACCTCTTAGCAAAGAGATGCTGCTCTTAGCCTCAATTTCCGAGTCTTTGCTGTCTTAATTTCTGTTTTTGTAATTTATGTTTGTTGCCATAACTGAATGATGCACATCACTGAACATACCTTCAAAGTAACAAAGACTTCTGTGTTCCTGGAGCAGCGATGCATCTTTGAGGAAGCTGTTTCCAACATTGTTTTTTTTTTATCACAGTTGCATAATCAAATTGTTAGCTTTAAAGATGTGTTTAAGGCAATTTTATCTGCTCCTTTTAATTGCATGGCTGACTAGTTACTGGTCATTGCAGTGAAAGATGATTAACAGAGTTAACCTTGTCTCCTGTCTCTGAAGGACACCTCAGCCTTAGACTAGCATTTATTTTGGATGTGTGACCTACCACACAGGATGCCCAGGTTCTGTCACTGCTGTAAAGGTGACTTGTTCACTGTCTTTCAGGGCTCGCGAGAAGTTTCAGCAAGTTGGGTACACAGGGGAGCAGCAGAGTTACAGGAACGCTGTGATTTCCAGGCAAAAGGTGGCTGCTTTACACTGGGGTACTCTCCTGACTCCAAGGCAGGTGGCCATGCAGCTCTGCAGCCAGATCTTTGCCATGGGGTGCAGGAACGCTTGCAGCACAAGTGGGAGGGGGCTGTCCTGGCTGTTTGGGTAAAGGGCTCTCTGAAACCTCCTAGGGGTGATACCATCACCCAGGAATGCTGTCTTTTTGTGGGTCTTTCAACATGGATAAATTAATATATTGCAGCAAAATATCTTAGCCTCATGCAGCACAACAAAAAGGATTAGTAAGGACAGCTTAGTTTCTTAAATTTGGCTGGCTCTGAAGATGTGGGAACACAGAGGAGGTGGTGTGTTTGTAGGAAAGACTTCTTCGTTTTTGTCGTGTATATATCTGTATAAAAAGTTTAGGTGGCTTTCTTTTCCTCCTTTCTTGTTGGCATGTTTTAAAGATCTTTAGTTGTGTGATACAAAGTTTAAGTAACTGCTCAGTGATAACAGACTCTGCTTTAGTAGAAGGCTCTATTGCTCTGACTCAGGGGACTGTGAAAGCTTCATGGGGAGGGGGGAATCCTCTTAAATTGAAATGGACTACTCAGTTGTGTGTTACTTAACCTAGTGAAGCTGAATATTAATTAGCATAATTTGAGCTTCTTCCCTCTTGACTGGTAGTTAGGGAAAAAGTGTCTGCATGATATATGAGACAACAGAAGGACGTATGCTACCTATTGAAAATGTGAAACTGTAAAATGAGTATCCCTTTAGTAGGTGTTGAAAATATCAAGGGAGATTTTTCTGTTTCGGACTGAAATTATTTTGAAAAGATACTAGCATAGTATTTATTACTAAAAAGCACATTTTAAAAATTAAAATGCCTTATTAGGTGAACTGGCTCGTGCAAGGAACAGCATAAATACGTGTGGCGTATGCGTGCGCATCGCACTTTCAGCAGGGAAGCGTGGCCAGGGGGAAGGAGAGCCCCTTGGTCTGTCGTGCTCGCCGAGCTGCGTCCTGCAGCCTTGGGTCGTGCTCTTCCATCGAGCTCCCTGCGCCCACACCTCTGCGGGCTCCATGGCTGCCGTGGGGGGTGACGGGGCTGCGGGCGCTGCGGCGGCACCGCGGCGGCGGGAGCTGCAGCCGGCCGGCCGGGGAAGGATGACATCACCTCCAGGAGCATGTGATGCAGCCGGCTGGCGCGGAGGATGCCGAGCTGTGTAGGGAGAGATTGGTGCAGATATTTATGGCATTTCGTTTGAGTGCGGTAAATGCCTCTTAATTTCTTTTTTGTAAAATTAAATCCTCATAATCGCAAGTGTTTTGTGGTGTAGAGGCTTAAAAAAAAAGGGCGCGGGAGGGGGATCCACCCCAAGCCATTAAGACCTGCTTATATTCCTGATTTTTTTGTTGGTTTTTTTTTATTTATTATTCCTCTGTCAGAGATAAAAATATGATACTTTCTTGCCATATTGACCCTCTTTGCTCCCCAGCGTTCTGTCATCGATTGTAATCCCCCCAGTCTTTTCAGTTAAGCTTTAGCACTGCAGAACTGGAATAAAAATAGGCTGTTTAGAGCAGCAGGAGTATGGTAATCCAAGGCAGTCAGCCTTAAGGATATGCAGATCCAGAACGTGAGCCAAGCGCTAACGTATTTTCTGGGGTGTTTACCTTGAGCAGCCCCTTAATAGTCAAATAGATGTGAGCTAAATGTTTCTTGCTTCTTACATGCTGCAGGCAAAGTAAAATGTGCAGCTACTGCGCATCATCTGAGGTGAAGTAGTTTAAGGGCTTAGAAATCTGAGGTAACATCAGTGTCTCAGGCAATTTTGGGCTAAGATAGACAGCAAAGTACAGCACTAGTTTCTGCATGCATTTTAGGTGAGGAGAAAGTGTTTTCTACCTCTAAATTTACTGTTAAGAAAAGGAATTGCCATGGTTGATATGAAAGCTGAGCATGCTAAGCTTATGGTAGGTAACTCAAAGCATGTTTAAAAAAAAACCAAACAACTCTGGGAGTGTGCCTGTATGTCTTAACAGTGAACTGAAGCCCAAATATTTCAAGGTGGAAAAAGGTATTTGCAGTCTTTTTAAGAATATCTCAGGTCTAAATAACTCATCTAAAGTCTTGTTTAAAGCTTTAGTCCCTACTAAATGGAAACCTAGTAGGAAGAATACTGTAGGCAGTTTCAGTGACAGGCTGATAACCCATATTCCAGAAGGAATAAGGCAAGAGGTTCCTTTGGAGGCATCTTACACCCCTGAAAGTCTAAGTGCAAACATGAAAGAAATGGCTATGTCCCTCCGCTTTGTCAGTCTGGAGTTGCTGTGTAATTGCAAAATATTGTCCATTGTGTAGAAACTTTCCATACAGCATGGTTACCCAAGGAACCAGTTTTCTTGGTCTAGCCTTTCTGAGAATGTGTATCAAATTTTGGGTTTGTTTTTTGGTTTATGGTGTTCATGAAAAAACAGGGAACTAGCCAACGGCTGGAAGGGGATTTCTTTAGTTTTATTTGTAATCTGTGGGTGTGGATACTGTGTCCTGGTTGAACCCTTCAGTTACAGTGAACTGGAGGGACCCTGCCTTGACCTATATACACGTCATTGCTGGCAGACATTTGTCTAAATGCATTTTTAAAAAATCCCCAGAGGTGGATAGTCCCTAGTTTTCCACAGGCAATCCCATGTCATGCTTCACGGTTCTTTCCTTTACAAAACTTTCTACTGTCTAAAGTAAACTTCTTGGTGGTGGTGGTGGTTGTTGCCACCACCAGACTTTTGAGGGCTGCTACCATGTCTCCCCTCAGTTCTTCAGACAAAACAGTGTCATTTGGTCTAGTCCTTCCTCATAGCTCATGACGCGTAAACACCTGGCCATCTTTGTCCCTTGGGTGTTCTGTTTGGTGTGTCCTGGATCTATTTTGAAGGGTGGTGCCCATAATTAGATACTGTAGTGACACAGAAGTATCAGTATTGCTGGCTGGAATAGAAAACGTGTCATGTAATTTACATATATGATGCCCTTATTTGCAAATCTTATGTTACTTGATGACATCAGTATGATACCTTCAGGTTTTTGCTCTGAACTGCAGAGCTCTTTCATTAAAGCTCAGAGCCCGGGACCAAAGGATATGAAACATTTGAATATTTTTGAGGAGGAAGAGAAATGATGACCTCCCTGCTGGGCATCACTTACAGCGTCTGCTGCCATCTCCGGAGGGATTGTGGCCCTTTTGCACAGAGGAAGGACAAAATATTTTAGAAAAGACTGCCACATATATACCTGAGCTTGCTCTTGTAAGATTTCCCTGAAACTATAAATAATCAAGCAGCTTATCTTACCCTCTAAATAACTCACACTGTTGATTTTAAGGAACAGAACTGTGTTGTACCAGGCTTTTTGGGCTGTTCTTACTTAACAGCACTTCTGGGCTTCAACTGTGATAAAGTAGTAAGTGCTTTCCTTTTACCCCGAAGAGGGTGGGTACTTCAGAAATGAGATTTTTTTTTAAAAAAGTACGTGAATACAGAGAGACTGGGAAGGATGGACAGTTAGTTGGAGTCGGGTTACAAAACCACCCGATTTTTGTAAGATGAACAAGGCTGGGCCAAAAGGGCCCGATTCTGTGTTATACAGGTCAATATGGAATATAACGTCAGAAATAAAATGCTTCCTTCAATCTGTCTTGTTAAAGAAGGTAGAAGTTTAGAATATGGCCACAGAGCTGTAATGGCAGTAGAGAGGAGGGACAAGCTGGTGGTGTGCTGCGTTGCAGCATTGACTGTAATCAGTCACCCTGGGGGACCATTTCAAACTCTCTGTGTGTGTAGAGTTAACATGACAGAGCGTGCTCTGTGTTACAAAAATGCTGCTTCTGTCAAGAACCAGAAAGGGCACAGATGAGAGCTTTGTCTCCCAGATCTGATTACAGAAGTGGTGTAAGGAAAGTGGTGTTGAAATAGTATAGAGGGTTTTTTGGGTGGTGTGTTTTTTTGTTTTGTTTTGAGTGGTAATTACTGTAAAAGGTATCTATTCTTCTTAGCTTGGTATTATTCCTCTCTGCTGGAACAAAAAGTGAAAGCAGGATTTGGAATGCCTAAAAGCAACACAATCCAACTGATAGTTTTTATTTACTGATGAAAAAGGCTAATTCCAGTATCCTGTTTTCTACTGAGTCTTGCTAATAGACTCTGTTTGTGTTAAGCTAGTCAAAGCAATGACTAGTTCATTAATATATTGTACAAATTTAGGTGGTGGTTTTTGGTGTGTTTTTTTTGTTTGTTTTTGCAACCTTTTACTGTAAGGTTATCTTAATTCCTATAATCATAACGTGCAGGTTGTAATCCAAAGGCAAATGTTACACAGTGCATTCATTAAACGTAGAAGTTGAGCTTGTCTGAATTTCTGACTAATTACGATGTCCTTTCCTTTTTGCAGGGTTTCGCAAAAATGATGAAATGAAGGCTATGGAAGTATTGCCAATTTTAAAGGAAAAAGTTGCATACCTTTCAGGTACAGTTATTTTCTTCTCTTGTGGAATGCCTAACTGTGGTGTTAGTCACATGTAAAATGGTATTTTAAATACTTTAAATATCATTAGAAAAGTAATGAGTAGCACCTAAAAGCTAGGGTAGGACCTATTCCAATTGGGTATCCCAAACGTAACATGAGTATTGTGAAAAGATCTGTAATAAACAAGCTATGTGTGTTGCTGAATGTGGAACACACTGCTTGTTATCATCCCAGTTGTGTCCTGTTCCCCCTGCATATCCACAGCATTATTTACAATACCCTTCTGTACTATAGTCATATTCCTTCTCTTATTTCTGGTTCTTCTGCTGGAGAGTTTTACAGAGATGGCTTTGTTACTGACCCATCTGAAGCACTGGATAAATATCTCTTGTTGCAGAAGTGAAATTTCAGCACACATCCTTTGAAGCACAGTTAATATCTTCACGGTGAAATGATTTAGTATCTAATTTTAGCTATCTCCAGCATACACCTTTCAGCTGGTTGGTTACTTAATGAGGAATAGCGGTGGATTTAAAAGTGAGGTTTAGATGAATGAGTATCATAACATATTCTATAACTTGATAAGTAACTTTACTTGATGGACTGATAGCTGAGGTGCTTATTTTTGGGAGCTGCATTTTTGGCTGTGACTTTCTAAAGTAAGTACTTCCAAATTTGCTGGGATTAAACATCATCATTCACTTTACCATAATCGTAGTGTCAGATTTAGAGGACAGCCTCTAATTTGAAAGGAGAGGGTTTGGGGTAAGTAATTTTTCAAGAACATCAAAAATAAAGCTCTTATCTGTAAATATGAAAACATACAAAATGATCCCTGAAATTGCCCTCTAGAGATTTGGTGTGCATAGATGCTGTTGCTTGCAAGTACAGTGTGTGGTTCACAGTACTTCATTTTGTCCACTCTGCTGAGTCAAGCAGAGGTGTAAAGCAAAAAAAGATGTTTGTGTGTTTGTTGTATTTTTTTTTTTTTAAGGTCCTGGCAACTCTAATAAGTGATACAACAGACTGCCCAGAGCCAGCTTTCCTCCTAGTGTGGAAATCCTGATTCTTCTGCTTATGAATTGTAGTGGTGTTGAAGGCTTGCTTACAACTGTATTTTCATAGGGAAAGAAGATGAGAGAAGGGAGTGAAGCGCAATATTTCAATCCCTCATCACTCTTTTTTGTACCTTGTTTTGTGGCACTTAATTAAAATATAGTCGGTTTCCATTCTAAAACCTCTGAATTTCAAGATTGTCCAGAGCTTAGTTTAGACCCCTTAAAAGGGATCTGAAAGATGATAGGTGTTCTCTATTCTTAATTTGTAAACATGTGGCATTCTCAAAAGGCATTAATTCAGTGACAGTGAAGTGGGCCAAATGAAAACTGAAGATAAATTTAAGGGGAGATGGTGGATTCTGAAGCAGAGCAGATGAGGTCCAGAGAGGAAGAAGTGTTTGCCAACTCGCCTGTGTGAAGGTAGCAACTTCTGACAGAAGAATGGAGCAGGCAGCTGTGGGCAGCAAGGCTGGCTGGAACTGATCTGCCAAAATTCATAGTTTCCCATTACCATTTCATGAAATTGAAATACTTTAGCAGTGCAAGTGATTAAGAAACAACAACAACCCACAACAAAACAAACAAACATACACTCCCACACCCACACACTCCCCTTTTCCCCAGCAGAACTGCTATGACTGCTGGGGCTATTTGTGAAACTAGAACTCTCAAACTTTACACCTGGAGACACAAAGGTGAGGAAGACTGTTGGATTACTGACTGAGAGGCTTTCAGTGTACATCACATTTTTTAGTTTTGTTTTGTTGTTTGGTTTTTTTTTCTTCAGAAGTACAACTTTTGCTTAAGTAGTTGGTTTTAATATTTGTAAGCACAATAACTGGTTAAAGTCTGTAGAAGTAGGACAGATTTATTGTGGGTATCTCTATTAAAACTTCTATCTGAAGGCTAGTCTGTTACCTCTACTAAAAACTCTAACCATCCCATTAAGCCTAAGGAATCCACAAACATCACTATAATTTTTTTTTTGTTGTTCTCCCTTATTTATATTGGAGTTCGGGTAGAGTTGTTGCACCATGTTTATTGTTGATTGTCAAGTACCTTCTCAAGTAGAAATAAAGAATGAAAATCAACACTGAAAAAAAAATAAAAATAAAAAGGTTCCTTTTTATAGGGCAGGAAAGTTACACAAATAACACAGTCTGAAGACAATTCATGGAGTGTTTGAGATCCTAAGTTCAGTTCCCTGATCTTTTCTCTGGTTTTCTCTGCTAAGAGCTTCCTTCTCCAAGTTAAATGAGTATACAGTATGGACTGCATAGCAGTATATTCACCTTTGTGTTCTTAGCATACTAAAGACACTGATCTTTCCACAGTGCTGACTTTCTTAAGAATTTAAGAAACCAGCTTATTGTGAGATAGACATATGAGGGTGAGCCATCTTACAGAGAGACCTGGACAGGATGGAAGAGTGGGCTAGCAAGAACAGTATGAAGTTTAACAGAGGCGGGTGCAGAGTCCTGCACCTGGGTCAGAATAACCAAAGTACAGTATAGGCTAGAACGTGTGTGGCTGAGGAGCAGCCTTGCTGAAAGGGACCTGGGGGTCCTGCTGGACAAAAAACTGAATATAAGTCAGTGGTGTGCTGCTGCAGCAACAAAGGCAAATCGGATCCTGGGCTGCATCCACAGGAACATTACTAGCAGAGAAAGGTGTGATCATTCCATTCTACTCAGAGCAGCTACTTCAGGCTACACCTGGAGTATTGTCTCCAGTTCTGGTCCCCACAGTTAAACAAAGACACAGGCAAACTGGAGAGGGTCTACAGGAGGGCCATGAAGATCATGAAAGGGCTGGAGAACCTACATTATGAGGAAAGACTGAAGGAGTTAGGTCTTTTCTCCCTGGAGAAGAGAAGGCTCAGAAGGTACCCCATCACAGTATTCCAGCACTTAAAGGGCAGCCACAAGGAGGACAGAAACTGTCTTCACAAGGAGTCACACGGAGAAGACAACGGGCAACAAGTACAAGTTGCACCAAAAGCGGTTTCATCTCGATATAGGAAGGAGGGCAGATTTAGATTAGGTATTAGGAAGAAATTCTTTATTCTGAGGTTGGTGAGACACTGAAACAGCTTTTCCAGAGAAGTTGTGGATGCCCCATCCCTAGAGGTGTTCAAAGCCAGGCTGCATGGGGCCTTAAGTAACCTGGTCTAGTGGAAGGTGTCCCTGCCTCTGGCAGCGGTATTGGAACTAGATGATCTTTAACTCAAAATGATTCTTCCAAGCCAAACCATTCTATCATTCTATAAAAGAAAAATTTTTACAGTAATAACTGTCATCCACTGGAACAACTTCCTCAGGGACATGGTGAAGTCCTCATCCCTGAAGGTTTTCAAGGTATGATTGGACAGCGTGCTAGGTAGTCTCATTCAGTCTCCCTTTCCTATGAAATGTAGGACCAGATAGTCTTTCAAGGTCATTTCCAACCTGGGCTATTCTGTGATTATTCTGTCGTTCTACAAGAAATTTGAATATAGAGTCATCACTGAAGGAGTTGCTGGAAATTCTGAGATCTCAGCTCCACCACGCTTTTGGGATCCCACTGCAGCCTTTCTACCTGCGTTATTGCTCCTGATTCCAGCACCAGACTATTTCTACCATAGGTATCTCCTAAGCCATTCATGAGATGATATTTTGATACAATCAGAAATCTTGGTGTTTTAATCAAGTAAAAGCTCTTAGTAACAGATACCTCCCACTGAGGTACTACTTTTACCCCAAATGTACTATGTTGTCATGGGACTGAATTTATGAGAGTTTCACTTTTCTTCTCCACCAGCTACCTCTTCAATTTGTGTTAGCCAGAGTTAGGCTGTAATTCTATATTGCTTTTTTTTTTTTTTTTCAGCCTTTGCTTTTCATTTACTCCTTTCATTTGTTTTCAAGTGGGTATAATTAACATATCTACTCAATATAATTTCTTTTTCATTGTACAGTCTGAGTACTTCATCACTTCTAAAAAAACTATTTCAGTGGTTGCTTTTCCTCTGCCACAAATCACAGATTTGAGGTGATTCACTTTTGTTTTCTGCTCCACCACCACAATCCAGTTTAAGCCCCTTTATTGAGCTGTTAATTGTGTGGTTTTTTAAATGAAAAAAATGAGTAGATGTTTCATAATCCAGCGTATCTGAAGATGTATTTAGGTGGAAGAGAATTCTTTCTCTTCGCCTTTGTTATCTGTAGCACCAGCCACAGGAGTTAAAAAAAAAAATAATTAAAAGGTGAATTTAGAACTAAATTCTGTACAACAAACAATGTATAAACAAGGAGTATGGTGTAGACAGGTCATCTGGACTTGTTTAAAGCCTGTGTGCTCCTTGCATATTTTAAAATATGTTAGTGTAGCTGTGATGCTCAAATTGGTAAAGAACAGTGAAGTTAATGATTGAGAAGGCAGTCGGAGTGAGGAGAGATGTAGTCTTTGAGAATTCAAACCTGGAAAAGATCTTGAAGCATGTATTTTTTTCTAGGGCAGGAGGCAAGGAAGTGCAGATGAACAAATACTTCTGTGAAGTATTGTGAAATACATGTTGCTCTGTGTAGGTTGATAACTTCAGTTCCAAAGCTCACCAAGCTAGCCTGAATTCTGTTGTCTGTACATATTGATTCTGGAGTAAATTCTGAATGGGAAATACTTGTCCTTCATGCAACCAGTCTGACAGACTAGACTGCTTTATCTTGCATTGGCCAAAGTAAAAAAATAACTTGATGTCTAGAAATGCAAATGCTTGGGTGCAGCTTCACTGTGCATCCTGAGTTGTTTTTCTAAAATTGCCAATGAAGTAGCCATGAAGTATGGGTGGAGTCTGGGATGTGATTTTTTTTGTTCAGTTTAAATTGAAGTCTGTTGAAGTACAGATACTCTTACATCTCCATGCATACTTATGTAAAGAGAAGTATTTTCTTAAAGGTGCAATTTTCTTGCCTTCATACGAAGAACAGCACTTGATAACTTGTCCTGCTTTTCACCACTGTTTAGCTTTACCTAAGTACTTTGAGACTAGGTAAAAAGGCATTTCCTGGAAAAACTGCACTGCTCAGCCTGTTGGATATTTGAGACCATTGACAAGACTGTTATTAGTGATGTGCACTAGACAGAAGTGATTCATGTTGGGTGACTCATGTGAGTTGATCAGCTACTCATGTGACACAACTTGGAATACACAGAGAGAATATCTCGGTGGAGGTTTTATATAAAAGGAAAGGGGTAAAAACAGAAGTCTCACTGATGAAAGTAGTAGCTTAATATGGCTTTGTTAAACCAAGGCAAATAGTGGGTTGAGCTGGATAAAGATGACTGAGAGACAGGAAATTCCCACCTGATGCCTCATGCACTGTTGCTTTTAACGTTCCTGTTTGTGTATGACACAGGAGCATTAGGAACAAAGGAAATGGGAGTTACTTATTGGAAGAAGCCTAAGAAAGCATTTCCACACAAAGCTGATATAAAAACCAGGTCTTAAGGACTTTTTTTACTTAATATTTACAGTTTTGGTATCTGATTTAAGACCGAGTAGTGAAATTCTTTCCACCAAAAATCAAGGCTGTATTAATTTCTTCATTACTCATCTATACGTGAAATTTATGCAAGAAATTTTGTCTTCAACATACAAAAATTTCAGGATATGATTTATCAGAAATTTAAGCACCATACCGTAAAAATGGGTTTTCTCTGTGGTGTATGTGGTGCTGGGAGCCAACTGAAGTGGCATCCAAAATGACATAAAGAATATTGGTTTCCTTCCTCTGTTATGTTGGAAAATCTTATGTTACAGGAGTTGCTGTGTGGGAAAGACCTGGAGGACTGATTTGAGGTGACTGCGTGTAACAAGACATTTGCTTAAGACACTTGGAGAGTGTTAAAGATGATTCAACATATACTCTTCTCTGTTAACTGCTGCTTTTTTGTGGGGTTGGAATTAGTAGTGTTTACTAGTTGAAACCTAAAGCTGGTGGCTAAGGAGAGCATTAAGAGCTGCAGCAAACTTTCAGCTAAGTTTGGTAGCTTTGGAGCCTGGTGATCACTTTGGAGCAGAGTGGAGTCCTGGGCTGTTGGACTCCCAGTCTTGTAATTTATCCTTCTTCTCTCTTGGGGCTTCTGTCCTGTTTTCATCCTGTCATTTGCTGTGTTAAAATCCTTAAAGCTCTCTACTTGGCAAGCGGGTCAGGATGGTCAAGAGTAGACTTGCCTCTCTCCATCAGAATGAGACAACTGAGTTGTTTTAGTCTCGTCTTCTGCTTAAGAGGGTCAGGGAAGATAAGAATATGAATTTCCTTTTAAGTTTATGTTACTGGCATTGCAGCTCAACAGAAACTCAAAGCTGCTTATGCATCTTCTGAGTTTCATGCAGTGCCTCACAGGGAACGTGTCCAGTGCAGACGATCCCCAGAGACCTTGGCAGATGGGCTTCATGTCTCTAGCAAGCACACGCAGACTGTGTTGGAGAGGAGAGTGATGAATTTTTGAAGGACTGGTTCTATTCATTTGCTTTTGGCCTTCCTTTCGAAGTTTTTTTTAAAACTTTGTTTAGTAACAATGAGAAGCTAATTTACAATGAGAAATCATTCAGGACAGAGGATAGTGTTTTTCTGCGTTTCCATGGGACAGGAGAAAACAATCCACACATCTGTGGTTGAACACGTATATGTGAAGTTTAGCTTGTAAGAATGTGTCTGTGCTATTACACAAGTGTTGGTAAAGACAGCCTACTGACTTAAATTTAGCACTTAGTGATGTTATCACTAGAAAGAGGTTGGATTTGAAATTGCATTTTAATGTTCAACTACAGTAAGTCTGTGCAACTGAACAAGACGAATACATTTAAATGGAACCACTCAAAGTCAGATTTTTGCTTTATGTATTGGGTGGATTCAGAATTTAAAGCACTGCTGACAAAATTAAAAACTATAAACTGACAACTCAGAAATCGCACATTAGAACAGGGTAAAAGATAAATTAAACGCTTAAATAGTATCTACCTACTCATCTAGTATATGCATTGGGTGTGAAGTACTATACACCTAAACTCTCTGCTAGTAATGAAGTTAATGCTAAGTATCCTCCAAATACTTGCCTACAGAGTAGCATAGCTATACTTAAATTTAATCTGTACAATTGCTGATTCAAAGTTAAATATGTACCAAAGTGCCACTGCTGGCAGTGTCACACTGCCAGTCAAACTTGAATGTGACTGTAACGTGGATGGGTAACGCTATGGTTATTCTTTGTTTCAGTTTTCTTGACAGATACATCCTCATTGCAGGAATTGTGACAATATGCTAATTGAAACTCCCGAAATTCAATTTTAAGCTGGTTTCGAAATGGCAGTGTTGGCATTTAACTTGAAATCATGTCTTTTTTTTTTTTTTAAGTGGATATTCGTGAAACAGTGTAGTACTTAAGTTTTCCAAAAATATTCTGGAGACTAGTTTTGCAAACAAGAATGGTGTTATGCTGTGGGTTTTTTTTTAACACGATTAATTTTTCAGGTGGCAGAGATAAGCGTGGAGGTCCCATTCTAACGTTTCCAGCTCGTAGTAATCATGATAGAATACGGCAAGAAGATCTTAGAAGACTAATTTCATACCTAGCGTGTATTCCTAGGTAAGTGATGATCTCTTGATAAGCTCTGAAGCTCTAAAGCAAAATAAATGCATTATGTTACAGTACACCCAGAAGCTAGAAGACTGAACAGGTTAAGAAAACCAGCAAATTCATAGCATGTTTTGTCAGTTACTGTTTTCAAACTGCTTTTCTGAAAATGACCTAAATAATTACTCTGCCTTGTAGAAGGAAGGCTGTTGGCAGAATGGCTGGTGTGCTTTAGCTGTAAGTAGTTTGTGTCTTAGAAATGGTACAGCCATGTTATATTGCTGTCACTGTGTTGAAGACTGCAAATGCAACTCAAAGGCTTTCAGTACATCAATAATTAGAAACATGCAGGTCATCACTCACAATGTGCCTTGGGCAGACTGAGGTCAGCACAAAACTCCTGTTATTTGTATTTGGTAAGTTAGTGTATTGATACATCACAGGAATAATCAGGAGAAAAATATGTAAAATTGCTTGTACAGGTCTCAGATAAACCTGTGGAGAGATCAGGGTAAGTACTGAAATAATTGTATTATCACCAATTTAAATTATGAATTACAATATACTATTTAAATAAATTGGCAGAAGTCAAATCCAGTGCTAGTTTGTGTGTACGTATACACACACATACATATAGTTTTATATATATATTTTTAAAAAAAAGTTATATAGGTGTAAAAAAGTTTGTTCACATAGAACTTTGTTCCTAGTAGTAACTGAATTGGGGACAAAAATAATCATAAGATGCTGACTTTAGGTCCACCTCAGAATCTGAAAGCATTTCATGCAAACTGGAGCGAGACAGACTGTGCTTGAATATGTTTGCCTATGACCTCGTGGAGCAATTGCCATTCCAGTTGAAAAAAATGCTTTGGACAACATCTCTGAATGCAGTATCTTCCATATTTCTGTAATGTGTTAATTTAAAGGCAATCTTCTTTGCACCTGATGTAATCAGCGGTCCGCTTCAGATTGATAAAAGCGCTTTCGTAAACATAACTTCAAGGCATCTAGTTGAGTGTGTTTTACCTTCCTTAAGAGCAATTGTTGGTAACTCAATTATTCTAGTCTTTATTTTACGTTGAAGTGTAGGAGTGTTTAGTACTAATAATTATATTTTTTTTAAAGTTAACGGGGGATTTAGGGGAGGTAGAGGAAGGATAACAGGAAGAAAATTTGAGACTTTTACTTCTGAAATAGTTTGGCTTCACTTTTGAATGTTTGAGGTGTATTCTAGCCTTCTAGTGCTTCAAGTTACTAGAGAAGTTAGTAGATAAATATGCATCAAAATATGACTAAGAGATTTTTCTGGCCATACAGTGATCCTCTACCAAAAGGTGTATGTTCATTTAGCATTACTATATTTAAAATAAAAAGCCAGTTAGTACAGGTTTTGTATCTCTTTAAGCGTGACAAAGTGTTAAGAATAAAGGGAGCTTTATGAAAAGACAGACTCATTTTCATACAAGTCATGTTTTAAGGACTCACCATGCAACTCTTGCTCATTAAGTAGTCCCTGTTGGTATAAATAGCCCCGAACTTTTAGTCTGTTAGTTACTGCAGTACTGTTACTCTATGTAACTGAAGATTCAGAGGTATCAGTTGTTTGGCAAGAGACGTAAACACGGTGATTCAGTCTCACAATGTTACTAATGTAACAATTTATCTAATTTAAAAATATTGCTAAAATTAAGTCATCAACATTGACTGGACCAGGCATTAGTGTAGTTCAGATTTACCTAACAGGTGACCTTGTCTCACTCCAAGAACAATTTTTGTGATCCTTGGCCAAAAGGGATTAATCTTTTGTCAGATGATGGGGCCACATGACAGGAGGACACGTCTGCGTTGTATCACATGATGAGGGACCTCTTTGTACACCCCAGTAGATCTATGCCTCGTGTGAATTAGCAGCAAGTTCTCCTCATGCAATGCTCAGTTTGTGTGATAGGATAGGGATGGACTGAGCAGCACTCACGTAATAGGCTTTCAATAATGAGTGTAGCTTTAAAGCAGTAGTTGTTTTTGTCATTTAATCCTGTGAGACCGTTAGAAAACATTTTGGCCATGGTCAAAAAATTGTATGTTGTAGCCTACATGTATTCCAAACTATTCCATTTTAATGTATTTTCTTGGTACCATTGCCATTTTTGGCTGTCCACTTTTGGGCAAGTGGGACAGCCAACGTTTATCTTGATGAACTCCTTTTTTTTAAATAGTGCTTTTTTTCTTTTTTTTTTAAACCAACTTTAAAAAAATATTCTTTTATAAGGTACCTGTATTACCACTTCTTTCATTAGCAATTCTTCTCTCCTGTGTCAATCTCAACTCATCTTTCTATAGTGTGGCCAATGGGGCTGTGTGAAGTATGCCAGTGAAGTTTTCCTACTTCTTGGGCACTCTGAAAACCTCACCACATGAACTCCAGAATTGCATTTACCTTAGTCACATCCCTGAAAATGATTTATGTACTGAAACAATGGACACTTGGTCCCTTTTGATAGTCCATTGGCTATGACGTGTTGGTTTTGAAATATTTTCCCTTTCCACATTATCAAGGTCATGTAGCAAATTCTACTGGAACAAAATCAAAGTTTCTGTTGTTGGTGGTGATTACCACTTTTGATCAGCTGGAAGCACTAAGGGTACAAAAGGTATTGATGAAAAGAAATTAGATCTGCCATTCTCAGAACAGTTGCCAGAGAACTTGGGTGTAAGGTCTGTCAACTTCTGGACAGCAAAATTGAGCTCAAATTTTGTAGGAACAGGTTGATGCGGTTTTCTTCACAGCTATAAAATTCTTTCGTAGCCATTAACTATCCACAAATCAATCCTGTCACAGAGGGAATTGTCGATAAAGGTTGTGGGGGGGGTTCCCCCCTCTACAGACTAGCACTCTAACTCTCTGATAATATGGGATTAGATCTGGGACATCTTAAAAAAGTGAGGAAATGGTAGGTAAGAACAGTATGCCATCTTCTGTCTTTTAGTGGATCGCCTCAGGCATTAGAAAGGCATGAATATTGTCATCAGTAAAGTGTGTGTGTTCTGAAGAGTCTATTGTAAATAAATTGCATATTGCTGCTTCAGTATACGGTGTGTTTGTGTGTAAGGTGAAGGAGAAACAAGACTGGAAGATGAATCATCATGAACATAAACAATGAAAATGAAAGAGGAGATAAAGGTACATAATCAAATCAGCAACAGTTGTAAAGCTATCACCCACAAGGAGTTTGGCAGGGAGGTGAGAGAAGCTTCCTGAGAGGTTCATGAGATCCGCTGTGCATGTCAGCTGCTCAACAGTGTGACCCTAGGGAGTGACGTTTAGCTGAGGAGACCACATTCATTCGGCAGTGTGGTGCAGTGGAGTGCTGTGTTTGAAGTTGTAACTCTTGCTTGATAACCTTTTCTTCTTTCTTCTGCAGTGAGGAAGTATGTAAACGAGGATTCACCGTCATTGTAGATATGCGTGGGTCAAAATGGGACTCCATAAAGCCTCTGCTGAAGATTTTACAAGAATCCTTTCCATGTTGTATTCATGTTGCACTGATAATCAAGCCAGACAATTTCTGGCAGAAACAGAGGACTAACTTTGGCAGCTCTAAGTTTGAGTTTGAGGTAATTTCACCTATGTTACACCAACTTACATTTATTTAATGGTTTTAAGTGTGCTCACTACTGAATCAGCATCTTAAACTCTCAGATAAGTAATGTTCCAGATGAGAAGAGAGGTACATTAGACCAGCGGTGCTAGAGGGAATGTGGTTTTTTTTCACTTATTTAGGCTAGGTAATTGCGCATGTTGTCATTTATGTTCTTTTACTGAGTGTGAGAGAGATGGAATTGGGGGTTTACCCCCGATGGTAAAAAGTTAGGTTTCATCTCTTTGTTGTCTTGATCTACATTGTGGTAATTGTGATATCTCCAGCATCCTGTGCAGAGGAAAGCAGACAGCTGAACCTTGCTGTTATCTTCCTGCTGCCTTACAGTACACAAAGTCAAAACTTAATCAAAACAGTAGTCCAAAGAGTGCTTGCCGTTTTCCTCTTAAGTTTAGTGAGGTAAGAAAAATAACTATTTCTCTCATTTGGGGAAATACCTGCAAGACAGGAGGCTGATCAGAACTGATATTTGAAAAGAAGTGTATGAGAAAAGTTTTCACTTCATGAGCAAAATGATCAACTCTTAAAAAGAGAAAAATAAAAACTTGAAAGAAAAACTCAAATTCATTTCAGTAACAGCATTCTTTATTTTCATTTTTATTTTTTAGACAAATATGGTGTCTCTTGAAGGCCTTACCAAAGTAGTTGATCCTTCTCAGCTAACCCCAGAATTTGATGGCTGTTTGGAGTACAACCATGAGGAGTGGATAGAAATCAGAGTTGCCTTTGAGGACTACATTAGCAATGCAACCCATATGCTGTCCAGACTGGAGGAACTGCAAGATATATTGTCAAAAAAGGAAATGCCTCAGGACCTGGAAGGTGCTCGCAATATGATAGAGGAGCATTCACAATTAAAAAAGAAAGTCATTAAGGCCCCAATTGAGGACCTTGATGTGGAAGGACAAAAGCTGCTCCAGCGGATACAGAGCAGTGATAGCTTCCCCAAAAAGAACTCTGGGTCAGGGAATGCAGACTTACAGAACCTTTTACCCAAAGTATCCACCATGCTGGACAGGCTGCACTCAACACGGCAGCATCTGCATCAGATGTGGCATGTGCGGAAATTGAAATTGGACCAATGTTTTCAGCTCAGGCTATTTGAGCAGGATGCTGAAAAGGTAAGGGATTGGGGAGGGGAGTATAAATGGGTGCTGCCATTGATGGGAACAAAGCTTGACAGACTTGAAAGAAGTACCAAGGATAACTGCAAATTGTAATTTTGTCTTTAGAGTTAATCACTAGCCTTTTAATGAGAAATAAAGGATTTCTTGATTGAGAATGACTCTTTGTCTTCTGGAGCAAAGGGTTAGTAATTCTAAGCTGCTAAGTAATTCTAAGCTGTAAAGAGCACAGGTAGCTCTCACCAAGAAAATTTTAAGTGATAGTGACTTTAAAGCTTTTGCTTTGGTAAGTTTTTGTCCCAGGCAGATGCATTTGCATGCATCAACTGAAGATGAACGCTGTATACTTCATAAATACAGATGACTAAGGACTACGTTGATCTCCTGTTGAGCAGCTCTTGGGATCTGAGTGACAGGCAGTTGACAAAGTCTGAAGAGACTGACATGGGGAACTACTTCATTGATGCAGGATTTAAAGTCCCAGGCTAAAAACTGATGTATCTCTTTTGACAGTGCATATGTCATTAGCAGGGTGATCTCAGAATGTTTTGGGCTAACCAGTCCCTTCAAATGAGAAAGCCCATGACTGTCATGGAATTTGAAAAGGGAATATGTCAGGCAGTGCACTTTTAGATGAGCTCAGAGAAGATCTGTTTTCATATAGAGTGGTTTTGCAATCACTTATTAATAACCTGTTACCATGGAACAAATAGCTTTAAGGAAGGGTGGGGAGTTTTTCTGTGGGAGAAGTAACAAGGCTATGCAGTCAAGTGGTAAGTATGGTTTTTGTCAGATTTCTTAAAATATTTTGTGTAAGAATGCCTGAACTGGGTGAGACCAGACTGTGTTAAACTGGTATCCTGCTCTCTAGCAGTGGTCATAAGCAGATGCATAGGGAAGAGTAAAAACGGAGCAAGCATATATAACACTTCATACTTCTTCCTCTATTTTCTTCCTCTGTACTTTCCCTTATCACTTCAGCTCTGGGACTTTCTTTACATTACTCTTAATGTTTTCTGCCACGTTTAAAAAGGAAATGTTGTTTTTTTTTTTTTTTAAAGTACCATTTAAAGTAAACATTTACTGGATGAGCATAACTGAAAATGGTGGGGACATATAAAGAGTTGAAAAAAAATCTGGTCAAGTGAATTTAGAGTCATAAAATAATTTGGAAAATAACAAACTGTTGGTCTAGTATTGCTCTTTCAAGCCTGAAATGCTTTTTAGCAACCTTTCAGCCACTTAATTAAAGCATTAATTACTCTTTATTACAGCATCAACAAAATATATTTTGGTGATGCTCGCATGCTATTGAAAGATACATCCTTCATTTATTCATCTAAATTTTTCCTATTTAACTTGGGTTTAAGAAACTGCTTATGAAATAATTGAGCCTGTGGGGTTGATCTCTGTCCTGCCGTGTGGCTGCATAAGGTCCTATCTGTGTTTTCTAAGTTCTATTCAGGAACAGGAGAAGAGAAGGCAAAAAAAGGGGCAAAGTGGGAGGGAATCTGATTGGAATTGCCCTGTAGGTATCTGAATGTAGCAAAGTCAGACTGCCTAGAGAAAGGTGGTCACAAGCAGGACCAGTGTCTAATTTGAATAATGTTCTAACACATCTTCACTCTAGTCTAGGTAAGAAACTGAAAACTTTAGGAGTATGTGATCAACTGTTTCGGTTGTCTAAGCTCTTAAAACTTTTGTTTGTTTACAGTCCTTACTGTATTGTGGTCTACTTATAATTTGATTTGTTAAATGGGTGGAATAATGGATTTGATAATATTGCTCTTTTAGCCAGCATGTGTTAAAAGATCTTTAAATGAGTACTTACTGTTTATTGCTACCATTCTTTTTCTGAAGAATCTTTTTCAGCTTATCCAGAGAATAGATGGGTCTTTTGAGCGGAGCTGTGGTAAAGATTTCAAGACCACTGCAGGGGAAGTGGGGATGGGGGTGTAAAACTTAGCCTTTTGCTGTGTTGCTTCGGCTTTGAAAACTTTGTCTTCCAGTGCCACTGTTTAGATAGCTATGTACCTCTGTTGATGATCATTGTCAGGGAAGGTCTTTCCTAAAATTTGATTAATTATTAGAATACTTTTTTTTTTTTGCCAAAAAACCAAAGCAAACATACTTAAAGATTATCCTTAAACTCACTTGGAAGAAGATAATGTGTAACTCTGTGCTCAAGTATAGTTTTATTTGTTTAGCAATAGAAAAGTTGTTTTCAAATCTGCTGTGAAGTTATGCACTAAAAATATTAAACTTGTTGATGAAGTACTTGATCAGCAAGAATGAATTTATATTTAATTTCCATGAGTTGCTATTTTCATTCAAAATTGCTAAGCTGCTGACATCATGAAATGCTGACACTAGAGAACATATAAGCTTGGTAACTCAGGGCTGTGCTCCAAGCCTGTTTGTTTACTATGATTTCTTTGTAGTAATGAAGTATAACACTTTATGATTATGACTTCACTGTAGCTTGTTGAGAAAAACACCTCTAGTAAAGATTTAAGAGCCTTAGCTGGTCCAAAAAGTGAGAGTTCAGCAATGATTTGATTAAAATGTATGGTAGCTTACAATGAAAAGAGCATCAGTGTTAATTTTCATGGCCTTAAACTCTTTCTGTCTTCTGTGTTCACAGATTTCTCACATTATGGTGAGGTTTCTGACACAACAAATCAGTGATTTTTCTTTTTCTCTCCTCATAGATGTTTGACTGGATCACACACAACAAAGGTCTGTTTCTGAACAGCTACACAGAGATTGGAACCAGTCACCCCCACGCGATGGAGCTTCAGACACAGCACAATCACTTTGCCATGAACTGTATGGTAAGAACAAGCCTCACTCCACAGCGCTGCCACGTTGTCTATTTGCTCTATGTTAAGTTAGAATTCATAAATCATACACATAAATAATTCGTTCTGTTACAAGAAATACAAATTTGTATTTGAGTAGTGGAATTATAAAACACAAAGGAGGAAAATAAAGGATAGCCAAGTACAGAGGTACTTTGATCAAGCAACAAAATTGTTTTGACCAGTGGCAGTATTCAACACAACCTCAGCAGTTCTCAAATATAAGCATCCAGACTTCTACTGGGACGTGTTTGAGTACTGCTTTGAGTCTTGCAGTAAATTTCAGAGAATCTTGTGTGATACAAAATTCAGTGCACCATATGGAAAGAAAGAGCTTTCAGGATCTTCTGAATAGATTGCCACTCAGACAAAAAATTCTGAAAAGTAGTGATCAACAGCTGAGCCTGGTGTAATTATTTTCCATACTTTTAAGAAGACATACTTCTTATTTCTGGCACAGTAGAATGGAGCTAAAAAACTTTTTGTCAAGTATCATTTTTGGATGAGCTATCAGTAGGCTGCAATTAAAAATTTGGATTTTAACGTGCAGCGAGTGAAAGCTGTTTATTTTCAGTTTCGTGGATTCCCGTTTGAACACGGGGGCTAAATTCTCAAGTACATTTTAGGTCCTTTTCACTAGGAGGGTTGGAGGTGTTTAAATAACTTTGGGAGTCTGGGCCTAAATCCAGTCCCTGGCTGTCAGCTCAATGAAGGAAGAAGACTACCAGTCTTGTTAGAAATTAACATCCTTGGCAGTCCAAGGATGGGGATTTAATTAAAGTATGGACAAAACGATCAACTCCTGTAAGAGGGTGTTTTTGTAGGTCAAGACTACTAATTGTGGAGAGAGTAGCAAAGTAAACTTACATAGGTTATGCGTCTTGCTGAACTATAATGGAAGGACTAGTAAGGCAGTTCTTGTGTATGGTATAGGTAGAGTTAAGGCAATAGAAGGCACAAGTAGAGAAGGTATATTTTCTTCTTTTGCAAGTCAGCCATGTTTGCAAAAGTTTAAAAAAAAATAAAAATCAATATGAACTTTTTGAAAAGAGTAAAGCAACTGCTGCGGAACACTGTAATTAAGTTATATAACATCATGCATAGATGTAACTTTGACCTTCAGGTTTGAAGGTATAGGTTCACTCCACGGGCACGGGGAATTGCTCCTTTATGGACTACCTCGATGTTGCTCTTTGCTCTGCATGTGAAGTAGAGTAGAAAGAAACTCACAGAAGCACAGCAGACATCATTGACATGAGATGACTTTTGGAATTTAGTAATTTTGGATGACATTCTAGGCAATCTTAGGGTTGTATTCTAAAGGTTAAATTCTTCTTCTGTTAACCTGTCCTGGTATTAGTCACTGTTGCCCTCTTTTCTTCAAATGGGGTGACTTCTTTTTTCCTACTTCCATACTGTTCAGATGCTATCAACAGTAGGAAGAACTTGAGCAATGCAGCATAATCCCTCCTACTCTGTTTTTAATGTTAGTCTTTTGCTGTTAATTTCTGTTTTGCCTGTAGTAGTAAAATGTGTTAATTACAGAGGATTTTTTTCAGCCTATACAATGATTTCTTGAAGCATGCAAGGAGCAGCTTAGATTTGGAGCAAATTAACCAGTCCAAATATTCAAGAGGGGAAAAACAAGCTGCAGTTTTTTTGATGTGTTTCCGTAGTGTAGCCCCTCACCCTAAAATTGCTTCCTTGGCACGGAATAGGAAAATACAAATTCAAAACAATCAATCACTGGTTTTGATTTAAGCAGCATTCAGTTTGGTTGGTTTTATTTGGTTAAATGGCAGACGTCTTACATGCGGATTAGGGGGAAAGATTAAAATGAATGTGACACAAAAAAAAATTATGTGAACTGATGGAATTTCGGCAGGCCTTATTTTTCACGAGCTTTTATCTCGAAAAATGTTGGGTGATCTTAACTCCTGCAAGGATGTTCAGCTTCTTCCTGACCACTCTTCACACTCTGTACTTAATGAGCTACTATTTGTTCTCTGTTCCTGTCAGTGGAACTCTTTAGAGTTGATTTAACGTGTTGTAGGTGAAGGCTGTAACACTAGAGATAGAATTTAACTTTTAACCCATCCACAACCATGCAAATTTATCCAATCAAATAGGGTGGAGGAAGGAAGAGTGGCAACTATGCATTAGGTTTATTATATGCAGGAGATTTTGAAAGCTTTTCATTGTGGCCCTAATTGGACCCTAATAGATCTTGCATCCCAGGCAGTTTCCTTAGGCTCGCTTTAGGTGGGAAAGGGTTGTTCAAAGGATAAATGCTGCCCAAACAGCTAAATGCAACCTCTTGCACTTGCTCACAGCTTAACCCTGATAATTGGTGTTGCAGCTGCTTTTCCCAACACATTGTGGTTGCCCCGGGGCACATGCTCCCTTCACAGCAGGTGCTCCCCTCTGTCAATAGCTGGCTCTGCCATCTCCCCTTAGTTCCCAAGCAGCAGCTTGGCTTTCGAAGAGGTGCAGGAGGGCAACTTCTGCAGCTGCTTATGCCAAAGTCGGGTGAGAGAGAGCAACGGCCTTTGGATGAGATGCCAAAGTTTTAATCTGGTCTTCCAGTTTGAAAATGAGCCACCATTGTGAAAGCTACTTAGTTCCTGTCATGAGCAGGAGTTGGTTACATCAAGGACAAAGAGGATTTGCTGAATATTCCTTTTTCTTCCTTGTAATGGCTTCCTGCCATTTTTAGAGTCTGATTTTTAGTATTGCTGCACAAAGTAGTTGGAAATTTAAACCAAATGTTGTAAAACAAAAAGGGGAAGAATGTGTTGGGCGAGGAAATTTTATTGTACTTTCAGCAGTTTCATTAGCAAGTGACATGTCTAGAAATCTTGTGTATTCAGTATGTGGTTGCACTTCAAGGTAACAGTAATAAGTTCATGGAAGTTTTAAGCTTAATAGACAGGCTCGTTCTTATTGTAATGAAACTGTCCCAGAGAGAAGCTGGATAGGTGCAGTGATGCATGTTGAAGATGGACATCTGTTTGGTTACCATTGCTTAACACACAGGTTGATGTGGCTAAAAAGGCTGCTATCTGAAAGATACCTGTAGGTATGTGACCTGCTATTGCTGAATTCAAGGGGCTGTGTGCTGATAAATGTCAAGGCTGTGTCTTTAATGGGCAGTTAGGTCCCATGTTCCCTGACTGTGGAGAAAAAGAAAATCACAATGATTCTTCTCTCTAAAGATGAGGATGGTTTTTTTCAGTACCATTTAAAAGGCCTGCTTTCAGCAACAGTAAATTGCTGTTGTCAAGTCCTGAGATTTATTTCAGTTAAGCACTACCCAGTTTCAGCTTGAAATTCCTCTTTGGATAACTAAACCAATGCTTCACTTCTCAGAGCAAGTTTTTAGTACCTTTTAAGGGAAAAACTTGGAAATAAGGTTTCATAGGAGTTGCAAATACAAAAATTGTCTGTCGAGTTATTGAACTGCAAAAACAAAGTACTCAGGACCATACAATTAGTGAGACTTGCATGCAAGAGTGGGAGAGACTGATTCTGGTTCTGTCTACTCTGTTTTTCCTGCCGTTTTCCACACACCTGGGACACAAGGGAAACAAAAGCAGTCATGTGAAATATGGAGGAGGAGGAGGATGATGTTATGTACTTGAATATTTTCTTCTACTCTTCTTGCTAAACCAAATGGCCTTGCTTTCATTACAGCTTAACTGTGCCCCTCACTGCACAGGTGAGGGTCAAAATGATTGGAAAATGATGCAGGCAAAAGGAAACTTTCCTTGGAGAAAGCTGAGTCTGACTACGATTAAAGGGGTGTGCTATGACTATTTCTTGTCTTGGGGCTGAAAGAAGCATCAGTAGAATCTGTGTTTATTAGCCATAATCCAAAAAGTCCTGTGCCAGTTGTAAGCATATTGCTAAATTAATTAGTAGTGTTTTCAGAACAGGCTGTTTGCATATAGTAGACCACTGTATCAAGGTAGTACTCAAATAATTAATGTCATCCAGAAAGAGAGTGCCAGAGGTGAGTGCTGGTGAGATATTTGGGACCTTAACATAAAAGTTTTAACACAACGTTTGAATCTCACTGTGTTAAAGAGTTAAAAGTTATAAAGATGACTTACTTGACTTGGCTTGCTCCAATCCAGCCACAGGGACTGGTACAAATGAAAACATTAAAGAAGGTCAGGTGAGGTAAAATCATCTTAGCTGACAGCTAGTATGACTTTTTTTGCTTCCTTTGTACTACAGATATATTTCACTCTTGAGATTCTTTTTATTTTAAATATATATTTTTGTAACCATACAGAATTGTCACTTGAGATAGGCTTAAGCACTGTGTGAATTCTAGACTGCCCTGCGTCCTCTGAGACTTCAGCAAATGAGAGCAAGACCACAGGTTGTGAATTGTGTATTTCTCAGATTGCTTTGAAATGCAGATTTTCCCTAAAGCCTTTGTGCAGAATGGTGAACAGTAGTAAATAAGCAGGGAATACCTGTGCTTTTTGGTATTTTCTTTTGTTGTTTAAACTAATGGATCGCTCAGGCAGGGCTTTCAGTAAAAATCATAGAATGGTTTGGGTTGGAAAGGACCTTAAAGATCATTGAGTTTCAACCCCCAGTCATTTATTATGAAAAAGTGAACGTAAGTGAAAAGTAAGAGAGGGAAGGTGGTGGTGGTGGGCTATATAGTCTTGCTGTAAGATTCCCCAAGTCCACCATGAAAATGCTAGAGTGAAATTTGTATTTCACTCATTCCGGTGCTGATAGCAATGGTTAAATAGTTACCTGAGAATATTTTGAGGATCCTTGTAGTTGAAGAACAGGTTAAACGCTTTCCTTAATTGTAGTCTGGATGTTGCTGAGTTCATTTTTTTTTCAAGGGAAGAGATCAGGTGATACCTTTAGTTGTTCTGCAGCCCTCGTCTTTGAAGTTTGGATTCCCAAACTGAGAGTTTTATTGTTGCTGCAAGAGTGAGAATAGAAGAGATGTTAGAAAACATTTAAATCATTAAAGCAGATGTTATTTCATACATTAATGCTACACCTTGTCTTGATGGCCATTTGTGTGTGAAGTGGCAGATAATCTGGAAATTCCATTGCTAAAATACTTTCATCACAGGCAAATAGTTCAAACTTGCTACAGTCTCTATAGAGTTATCAGTGATGATGCTTATGGACCATGTTACTGGGGTAGTTGTTTATAACTGAATGCTTATTAAACAGTCTTTGTGTCAGAAAACTACTGTTTTAAATCTTAGAGCTAAACAAACATTTTCTAAATGGGTCTGGAAAAAACAGGAAATAAAATAGAACCTTCAGGGCATCTGCCAGTTCTATTTTGTATCGAATGTGATAGAAATTCAGTTAAGCTAGCAGGCTGTCACCTATATTTTCCCCTGTGTACTGGCCTTTCAGGCACACAGCAAAGAATGACACAATGCACTACAGCTTGTGTTAGGCTACTAATCTGTGTTGCCTTGCTGAGCAATACTTTTTTAGATGTACACTCCCTTTAGGGAATAATTCTACAATTAGGAGCTTTCCAGATATTGTAAGGTGTCTTTTCAGCTTCTGTCTAAAGGGCACTGTGAGAGAAAATGACCGTACTAAGTACATTCATGTACTTACTATACATACTGTAATGCAGTAACGTGAATTGTTCCCTTCTTAGTTTTGTTACAATAGCCATATGTAACACAATGAAAGAAATGCAGTATCGCTTTAGCCTTTCACTTTTTAGACAGTTGATACACATTTAGAAGCTGCAGATGTTTCATGCAGATTCACATGATGTAAATGAGATAGCTGAATAAGCCTTTAATAGTTATTACCTTATAGCTATTCCTTCTTTAACTAAAACCAGGTTGTAAATCCATGCAGTGAGTAGGACATCAGTCCCTAGGGAATGAGCACCAGCTTACTTGGAACAGTGCTTTTCAAGCAGCGCACAAAATATGCATTTGTCATATAATAATGACAGTGGACCTGCCTGTACTTTTAGAAAATTGAACAAAATTTGTTAACCTTCAAGGGTCAGTTAAAGACACTCCAACTGTAGTGAGTTCCTATTTGAGATTCTTTTCTTCTTTAACTAAATCTGTCTCTTTTGAGTTGTTGCATTCTAAAATACTGAAACTTAACCCTTTAGTAGATATATCAGGTAGGGAGGGATATGATAATTGGGGGGACGAAAGTTGAGATTATTATTTTTAATTTTTTTTAGAGGAAAGGAATGTGGTATACATAGCTTGGAAAGTGTTCAGCTCTCAGTATATTAATTCATATTCATACTCCTACAGAGGGGGTATTCTTCCACGCTTGTGAAGCCAGATTGCCATGGGAAAATCAATGCATTTTAACCACAGCTCAGTTTTGATTTGTTTAACTTCACATTTATTGTGCCCTGTCCTTCACATCTAACTGACGTTCCAGATTTTCCAAAATCCTTTATCGTGATAAACAGTTCAAATGGCAGTCTAATATAGCCTTTGTTCTTTTCTCTTTTGACACTGTTATTTTTTTTTCCCACACCACTGAAAAGACCATATAATGGCTTTCTGGATTCATTTAGCGGACTCATATTTATGCTACATACACCTTAATAGGCCTAAATGCTCTCCAGTCTTTTAAAATTTGTTGGAAATGGCAGTTCTGTCCTCTTCCATTTGTTTGGCTGTGCTTAAGAGGAGAGCGTATGCATGTGGGGTAACTTAAAAAATGAAAAGGTATTATTGTGCAGGAAGGAAAACCAGCCAACGTGACATGGCTGTGCTCAGTTTATTAAGTGGACTGGCTGAGGTGTAGGCTGTGTCAGGTATGCTCCTGCTTGCATACGTGAATATTACAATTAATAGAGCCCCATGCCAGTTACCACTCAGATGAGTCAGCACACTTGAAGCCTGGAGGAATACACTAGCTCCAGCCAGGTAGTCTCAGGTTCTGGGCTGTGGCTTGATGCCAGCAGGTAATGGTTCCACCTCAGGAGCTCAGCATCTATGTGGTGTTGGGTGTCCATGTGCCAGCGTTCTCCCCTGACCTCTCTTACTGGCAGGGGCATAGTCAGATTTTGACACAGGCTGCCTATCACATCTCTCAACAGTAATATAACCATATAGTTTTCCAGCAGTTTCAGGTTTTGTTCTTCTGTCACTTGTTGATCTGTGGCCTTTACTGAGGCTTGTTGTAGTCAGTTCTGTCCCCCTGGCTCGTTGTGCTTGGTTTGTCAACCCTTGATCGGAGAAGGTTACGGTGGTGCTGCTGTCAGGTAGCTGACTGCCCCGTGGCATTCCCTGAGTGCTGGCATTGCAGAAAGCACTGTGGGGGCAAGAGGGAAAAATATTTCACTGCAGCACGTTAAGATTTTAATAGTGTTTGTTGTTTTCTTCCCAACTGTTCTGTGTGATAGTGTTTGGCAGTTTGGCTCCACATGTAAATTTTTAGGATGTAGACAAGAACAAGTGCAACTAACAGAAGCAGCCAACAGACGCAGCAGTTTGTGCTGTAGTTCACGCAGAAGGGGCCAGCAACTCTGCTCAGAACAGTATCCGTGTCCTCAGCAGTGGTGGTGATGCATCCCAGGGCACAGTCTCCAGCTACTGCTAGACTGGCTGTACCTTGGAACATCAGAGATCTCAACCCAGAGGGAGCTCCAGAAGGAAGACATAGCTCTGCGGGTCCAGGGCTGCAGGGAATGCCTGTGGCCTCTTGCCAAGGCTGGGGCAGCATGAGGTGGTTTCCTTGCCCACAGGAGGCGTGCAGTTATTGAGGATCTGTGTCACAAAGTAAAGAAGCTGCAGGAGGAGGTCAGCAGCCTGCACAGCATCAGAGATAATGAGAAGGAGATTGACCAGATCTTTTCCAGCACTCTGCTGCTTCAAGATGCCAAACTACCAACTATACTGAAGGGAGGAGGGTCGGGTAGAGTCTGTGTCTGTCTGTTCAGGAAGTGGAGACTCCCATGATGATGAAGGTTGGAAGATAATGCCTTCTGGCACTAGGAGGAAGCTTTCTGCTCCATCTAAAGATTTGCAACTACAGAATATGTTCACAGACCTCATGGCTGATGAGTAGCTGGGAGCTATCAAAGCATTTGTGCCATCTGAGTCTGAGACACACGGGACCACCAAAAAGAAGAGGCGAGTGACAATAATGGGATACTTGCTTCTGCAGGGAGCAGAGACCCCAACCTGCCATCCTGACTCATTCTCTACGGAAGTTTGCTGCTTGCTGGGAGCTTGAATTTGGGACATTGTGGAAAGACTGCCAAAGCTTGTCCAGCCTTCAGACTATTGGCCCTGCTGCTCTTCCATGCGAGCACCAGGAATACTGCCAGGGGTGGCCTGGAAAGTCTCAAGTGTGACTACGTGGCTCCACAGGACAATGGTCAAGGGCGTGGGAGCCCAGGTCATTTTATTCTCAATCCTGTTGGTGAGATGGTAGATGGATTCTGCAGGTCAACAACTGACCTTATTTGTCTCATTTTCAAATGCTAGCTCTGAGGCAATATAGCTGCAGGAAAATAAAATTTAAAACTGTTGCAGTCCTTAGAACAGAGTTCTGTATTTTCTTACTTAAAAAGTAGAAATACTTTCAGAAGTTGATGTAAAGATTTGTACAATTACGTTACATGCATGCGTACCATGGATAGATCAAGTGCTTACTAATTATACTTTGATTTTCCTATATTATGTGTCTCTGAATGTCTTGTTGACTTGAATGTCTGTAAACATTCTTGAAGCTGTTACAAAATATGGCTAGCTTTTCCTTTTCATTGTAATAATGGGTCTTCAGCTTGACGCTCTCTGGTCGTTTCAAGTTGTTCTTCTCCCTTGTCAATAATACAGATAGGCTGTCACATTACACGCCTAGATTCCAAAGTTAGGTATGCACAAACTTGGCAAGTAAAACCAGTCTGTTGAACAGTACTGTAATAAAGCAGAATTTTATAGAAGTATACCTCTGTTATTTAAGTGGTCTGCTAACTTCCACTAAATTTTCCCTTCTTCTTCTCTGTAGAATGTGTATGTAAACATAAACCGCATCATGTCAGTAGCGAATCGCCTGGTCGAGTCTGGCCATTATGCTTCACAGCAAATAAAACAGATCGCCAGTCAGTTGGAGCAAGAATGGAAGGCGTTTGCTGCAGCCTTGGATGAACGTAGCACGTTACTGGATATGTCCTCCATCTTCCATCAGAAAGCTGAACAGGTTAGTGAACAAGCACCAACAAAAATTTCCATGCTGGAATGGGAGTTGTACTGTTTGCTTTTGATTTAGACAGAAGTACAAGAGAGCAATTGGAAAGGTTGACAAGAAAGCCAGAGCATTCATTTCTGCCCATTTCAGCTGATACTCAAAACAAAAACTTGTTCTCCTCAGGACAGGCCACTGCCCTTATATTCCTCACAAATGTCTTGCCCTTATCAATGCAAGATAAAACTTAGCCATATTAGATCTATGAATCAAAATGAAGTGGACATAAATGCGTAGCTGTATGAAGCTTTCAAGTTGAAAGAAAGGAAAAAAAAAATATATATTCAGTATTGATATAATGCCTTTCCTACATCCAGAAATCATCACTTGTTCTTTTGTCCTCACCACTCCACCCCAACCAGTCCTTGAATATCAAGATTTAACTCATAGTAATTGCTTACAGAAAACTCAGTTGACCTGGCCTGAAAGTTGAGAAGTTAATTAACTGTCTTCTGAATCTGAAATTGTGGTGGGAGATGTTTACTTAGTATCCCATAAGAGATTCATCCTATATTAAACAAAAATCTTAGCTTTAGGCCTATACCAATTATTTTAATTAAGTCATTAACAGTGTGTAACTGCCAGAGAAGAGGTATATGTAGGGGAAATAGGAATAAATATCCCCAAGTTAATAGTCTTGATGGTGAAAGCATGTTTTCCTCTCAAGGGAATTCAGTTCTGAAGGAGTTGCTATGTGTGCACGCTGTTGAGTCACCCATTGATATTATAGACTGTCTGTTCTGTACATCTCTGGTGAATTTGGGGGGCAGAGGGTCTTGGATAGTTATGGCTGAGTGAAGCTCTGGTGTGCTGTATGGCTGCTGTAGATACTTTTCTTTCCATTTGCCTTGCTAAATTGGATCCAAGAAAAGGTCGCATGTCTGATTTAACTTTAATTTGGAATAAATGAAGGAACCACTTGGGAGTTGATAACTGCAAAAATAGAGAGAGGCAGCACACTTTATTTGAAGACTTATTTTTTTTCCTGAATTCTACTACACAGATATTCAACTTCATCAATGTCTGGAAATTAGAAATGTGAATGTATTAAGATGCAAATACACATTGCTTTTCATTATGTTAGTGGTGATGTTGGTTTAACTGTCCTTAGGCTAAGGTAAAGTATATAAACTGATACCACTAAATAAGTACTTTAGCAGATTTTACAGAAAAATCATAGATTCATAGAATAGTCTGGGTTGGAAGGGACCTTTAAAGGTCATCTAGTCCACCTCCCCTGTAATAAGCAGGGACATCTTCAACAAGATCAGGTTGCTCAGAGTCCCGTACAACCTGACCTTGAATGTTTCCAGAGATGGGGCATCTACCACCTCTCTGGAAAACCTCTTCCAGGGTTTCACGATCCTCATTGTAAAAAAATTTCTTCCTTATATCTAGTTTAAATCTACACTCTTTTAGTTTAAAGCTATTATGCCTTGTTCTATTGCTACAGGCCCTGCTAAAAAAAAAACCACAAAAAAAAAAACAAACAAAAAAAACCCCACAACAAAAAAATGCCATCTAAAAAAGAGGTAAAGGAATTGTTTTCTAGTATAAAAGTCACTAGCCAGCTTGAAGCATCTGATAGACACAGTATGGTATCTTATCAGTATTGATGCTTTTCTAATTGTTTGGCTTACATTTAAGCACTGTCAGCCATACATGTAGGAGAGAGATATGGTAAAACATGAACAGTAGGTGTATCTTCCATCAAGTGCTGTCCTTTTTCATAAGAAAATGATGTTCATCAGAATTCAGGGGAGTAAATTTTGTGTGTGTGTGCTGGGCAACTGTGGGTTGGCATTACCTTCTTCAGCACTAAATGTAAGTGTAAACAGGAGGAAAGAGAAGAATGAACGGAAGTCGTGCAGCATCTGCTGGGATTAATTTACTTATTCTTTAATTGCTCCTTCTGTAGTTTTTATTTTATGATTAACTGTGATGGATCGTCATAGTTGCTCCATAAGATACCTGACTGTGATATAGTAGCTGTTTCATTAAGAGTGGAGAGTAAGTTCAAGGAAAAGAGGGTTTGGAATAAAAGGAATGACCCCTTTAGCGACTGGTGATGCTTGACTTACATAAAGAAGATTATTAAAAAATAAGCAGCCAAAGAAATAACACACCCTTCTTGAATGCATGTCTTCCCCTGCAAGTGACAGGTTAAGTGTCACTGACTACTGTCAGACACAGTGAAGACTGCACCTCGTTATCAGTGCCTGCAAGAGGTATAGCTCTGTGGTCCCACATGGAGCTTCTTTTAATGTTCAGTGCTTAACATTAGACATTTTTTAAATTGTCCCTTGATGAAATGAGAATTAAATAAGTATCTTAAAGTACTTTATCACCCGTCCTCTCAGCTTTCAAACAATAATGGAGTACCAGAAATGATCTGTGGATTAATTTTTTCTCAAAAGGCTACATGTGCTCCAGGAATTAAGATACATCTGATGAGAGAAATGGCTTTTGAGGCTTGAACTTGACATGAGTAAGGACAAACTTAGTTTACAGATACTACGTGTATTTGGCTGTACTAAGTTTAACAGCTATGAAAACTGTTAGAAAAAAGATTCTTTTAGTCTGTTTCCTTTCCTAGCATAAGGAGGGTATAAAATTCATGCCCCCTAGCTGTCAAAAATAAGTTGACAGAACTTATGCTACACGTACAGCTATGACAGCAGTTTCTTGTCTGTCAAGACAGCTTAAGCTTCAGAGATAACTTAAATTGTCTGCAGAAGAGATTCTGTTGCAGTATCCTCAATTTCCCCTGAAAGGCTTGACTTGAGCGCCTATGCTGACCTAGCTGTGTGCTCAAAGTTCAGTGTTAATCCTGTGAGACCCCCACTTAAGTTGTAAATCCCTTACATGCTTGCTGCTGTAGCAGCTTGCCAAATGGATTTAGTCCTTCTCTGTATGTAGAAGCTCGTGCTTTGGGGACTGAAGTGTGAATTTGCTGTGCTGTGACACTGCTTTGCCTCCTTGATGATCTGTTTCCAGGAAAAGGCAACTATGGAGTGTTTCGGTAAACAGTTCACCATTAGTTCTTTGTGTGTGTGTGGTTTTCTCTGAAGATATAAAAAAGGTGAGGTGATACTCATAATATCATGAGCATCTGCACAGGGAGTTGATGGGTAAGAGGCTGAGGGTCTGGACTTGAAAGTTGTACCATATTTTACCAATTTGTGTATACGAAACCTTAATTGTCTTTCATGCATCTAAAGTGGTAGGTGCAGGGTGAAGTAAACTTTTGTTTAGCTGCAAAGCCAAGAAAAGGAGCAAGAGTAAAGTTGAAGCACCGTTCTTTCCAGCAGTTTAATTGGTTCTGAAGGCTGTTGACATACAGCTAAACCTTGCCTGTCTGTGAACAGTTCGGAGTTCCATACAACTAAAAGCAGAAGTATAATCAGACTTAAGTATTTGTTTCTATTCTGATATAAACTTCCTTTTGCTTAGTTGAGAGAGAAATACATTAAACATTTTTCCCTTTAAAAAGTCATTTCAGTGGCTGTCACACAGATGCCAGTCTTTTTGTATATTACCAACATGTGTGTACTTATGATAGAACCCAAAATCAATCAGAATGTTTTTTCTTTTTTGCAGTATATGAGCAATGTGGACTCATGGTGTAAAGCCTGTGGTGAGGTGGAGCTTCCCTCAGAACTGCAAGATTTAGAAGATGCTATCCATCATCATCAAGGGATATATGAGCATATTACCTTGGCATACTCTGAGGTAAGTGTCTTGTTTGTTTCCTGAGGTTGCTGACGTTGATAAAAGTAGTGTTGTTTGAATTGTGAACTGGCATCATTTGTGGCATAGTGCATTAGTTGAAAACTCAAGTGCCTGGCTTCTTTTTTAATTTCGTATACAGGACTTTGCTACTATTGTTCAAAAGTTAAGTTTTAAGTCTTCCCCTTAATCTACTGAAAGAAATTTAAAAGGCAAGATGTGTGGTACAAACCACCCATGCAGTGTACTAAGTATGTTTTAATTGACATTTTCATGCTACTACCTTTTAATGGCAGTATGATACTACTGTTTAAGCATTTACTTGAAGGGAAGCTAGTTGGGTTTTCTTTGGGAAAGTGTTCTGTTGGCATGGATTGCTTTAAGTGTGTTTTGAAAATCCATCTCTGAATTGCCTCACAAAAAGGCTTAATCATCAAAGGATGTCAGTTGACAAGCCGGAAGGTAATATTCTTAGTTCTGCTAACCTCAAAGACACTTAAATGAGCCAGCGTGCCTATGCAGTCAGCATTCGTATGATTAGCATATCCAGTGCTGCTGCTGTAATCTTGGTTTCTGCACACAATGAAGTAATAATATTTCTTAGTATTTCTAATAGTTGTATTTACAACCTAAGATAAAATGCTTATTCTGAAGGTGGCCTAGAAAGTGATGACTAAAGTATCTATTCTTTTTATTAAAGTTTTGAGTTCTCTCATGTGCTTCAGGTAGCTGAAGTGAGAAATTAAATGGGTATTGACTTCATTATTGGCTAACAGATATTTTCTGTATTTCCTGTTGAGGTTTTCTTGCTTTCTTTTTCCAGGGTTGCTCTCATCAGAGGGTAAAATTATTTTTTCTGTTAAATTGGACAGGTGTTATTCTGGATTAAAAATAGCAGTTTCTGTTCTCATCAAAGTTGCATAAAATTATGCATGCAGTTAAAAAATGATCAGTAGGCACAGGATATCTTAGGCCATCTTTTTTTGATGCACCTTCTTTTAAAAGGAGGAGCTCATGTGGGATTGAATTAATGGTTTTGATTTATACGTGACATTAAAGATAAAACTACTTTCTGATGAACCAGCGCTATTATGAGCAACTGAATCGTAAGTCTGGTCACGCTTCATTTAGCAGTAAAGGAGGGTAAGGTTAGTGCTGATGATCAGTCCTATTGTTAGTATATCAAAACTGGGTTTTTTGAATACTTGCCATCTTAGGGCCTCCATAAACTTTATTACCATGAGTCAGATGTCCAGAGTTCACACGAGTTGTTACTCTTTTGTGTAAAACACACACTGATATCCCCATTGCTGATATATCCCACCTTGCTATGTCAACTGATCTAATGACATACTGAAGCACACCTTTGGTGATAAAACTTGTGATCTTACTATACATACCTGTTTTAACTCATTCTTGAGAGCGTGTTTTGTAGGAAGGTTTCTTTTCTTCATTATAACCTCTCTTCATTGGGAGGATCCCTTTGTAAAACAAGGTACAGCACATTTTTTTTTTTTAGGTTTATGTGCAGAGAGGCAATCTAGGACTCACGTTCCATGGAGAGTGCAGGAAGAAATAGGAAGGCTAGGGCTGTCTAGAGTAATGATTATAAAGCGTGGAAGTTAAAATAGTGGAACTTTTTAATTTGGTTTTGTTTATTTTGGGTTGGTGTCTTTGTGGTTTTTCATCAGGGATGTGACTGGATTAGAGCCTGCTGTTAAGTGTAAATAAGTACTGTGGATTACCATGTTAAATACTGTTTGCTTCCTGGTGATGCTTAATGAAAATAAATTAGGTGGGTAGATTATAGGATTGCTCTGGCAATTTAAGATTTCAAAGCTGTAGCTTTCAACTTCGGGATAGCTAGAGATTTTAACAAAATCATCATCCTCTGCTCAAAAAGAATCTAACATGAGGTGCTTTTCTTCTGACTTAAAGTCATTATTTTTCCCTGTCTGGTAAAGCAGTAGCTTTGTCTTTAGCAACCAGAATTGGTGCAGAAATAATAGCACGTCACGCTCCTTCTTGGGACAAAAGGGTTTATTTTGCCTTATTTAAACACACATTCCTTTTTGAAGATTGATGAAGTTGTCTTTCTGTATAAAGATATTACAGAACTATTGCTTATCATTATTAGATGTATGACTTCATTTCTGTTACAGCACGGAGCTCCTTTCATTTTGTGATGAATGAACAGTGGGAGGAGAGAGAGAGAGAGGAACACTGGAAATTACACCACTTTGTCATTCGTTTTAGATTACAATGTCTTGACAACATGACTTGGTTGCAAAGTAGAAGACAGTAATTTTAGGAGAGTAAATGCTTTTAAGACTAGACAGTCTGATTTTACCGAGGATAATTACTGTATGTTACTAGAAAAGTAACTTACTAGCTTACAAGCTTAGGTAACTGGTGTGCTTGAAAATCCAGTAGTTGTGCCTTAAATGAAGTTATTAGAGCTTTCCTGAGGGGACAAAGCCACTGAGCAATTCCTAAGCCTCCAGTTGGCTAATTCTGGTGGCAAGCCCTTTCTCCCGCCTCAGACCATAGACCCGTGACACAAATTACTCAAAAGTATCATTAGTTAAAGTAGTTATCGCTTTGAAGATGCATACATGAAACTGTGTAGTGGTAATCATAATAAAACTAGATTAAAAGGTAGAGATGGCAGTTTAAAAACAAAATCTTAAGGGAAGGAAGAAAACTTTACTCTGTTAACTCCAAAGAAGAAATGTGCATGATGATTTGTTAGTTAAGCTAATAAACTAATCAGATCAAGGAGCTATCACAACTTAATATTTTTTTTCCCCCCCCTAAATTTAATAGACTCTGGATAGATAACTCAAGTCAATTATCTTGAAATATTTGAAAGACTTGTACTAGGTAATTGCTTTAGACACAGAAAAGAAAAAAAGTTGTCGTTATAGTAACTACTATAGACTGTACTCTCTTTCTGTCTGACTTGACTTTATAAGATCTAATTTTCCAAGTGAGCTTCGTTCTCTGTGTTGATACTTATTACTAAAATGAAAAAGCTTAAATTGGAACTGAAAAATAAACTCACTTGTAAACTAATAATTAGCAAAGAATTTTCATTCCTGTATGTTTGACTACAGAATAGCAAATTTTAAATGTGCCTAGATTTAGTGAAAATTGTTGAAAATAGCCACTGGGGGAAGGCCTTGACAAATTTTCTGTTTCTGACATGGTGTTGATTTGATGAATTCAGACTATTGTTTACACTCCAGTCTTGTGGGTTTGGATTAATTTTTCCTGTCTGTTAGATGAGCTATTAGAGAAGTTCTTTTCAAATAGCTGAATTGTAACAGTTCTCCAAGCTTCATGCAAAAGTAACAAAATAGTTAAATGGCAATGAAAAGTGCTTTCAACAGCCTTGAGGAGTGCTAAACGCTAATAGTGACCAGATAAGATAGTATTATTGCTTTTTAATTAGCCTGCAAGGTAAATCTGAATATTTTTGCTGTGGTTTGAATCAGAGAAGACAACAAATAGAAGTGACTAATGTTTCTTGTCAGCATCAGTATTTAAACATATTTTGGAAAAGGGTATCTCTCTGTGCTGCATGGAAAGGCTTTAAGTGATTTAATCAGGTTTAAGTTTGCCATAACAACATTTTGCCTTTGGCTTACGAGTAACAGTAATAATTTAGTAGTTGTAAATTGTGTCAAATCAAATCATTATATCCTGGAAGGATAATTCTTGGCAAATGCTTAATTTTAGGTGGTTTCTTGGCCAGAGAAAAAGCTGAAAAATATTTATTCTAAGTTAGACTTCACCTGTTAAAAAAAAACACAAACAACACTTTAAAGGAAAAGCACTCAAGATAATTGAAAAATTGAAAGACAGACTGTTATTTAGAAGAGTGCTGCTACTTAAAGTTGTCCTCTGTAGAGGGAGAATATACATTTTCTTTTTTTTTTTTCTTGTAACAGCTGTATGTAATCATGCTGTGAATAAAAAGAACCTTCATTGCTGCTTCCTGAGATCTTAGAGACATCTGAAATGGGTAAAGAGGGTGGAGAATGAAATAATAGTCTAACAAGCTTTTGTCAATAAAAATAAATTTTTGGTCCTTTCTGGTGGTCAGGTGAGCCAAGATGGAAAGTCGCTTCTTGACAAACTTCAAAGACCTTTGACTCCTGGGAGTTCTGATTCCCTCACTGCTTCTGCCAACTACTCAAAAGCAGTTCATCATGTTCTGGATGTCATCCATGAGGTTCTGCACCACCAGCGCCAACTGGAAAATATCTGGCAGCATCGAAAGGTCCGCTTGCACCAGCGGCTTCAGCTATGTGTTTTTCAACAGGATGTTCAACAGGTAGGTTTTATTTCATATTGTCTAAATGCCTTTACTCTGTCAGCCTGTGATTTGTTGCTGGTTGCATTGACAGGTGGGTTTTGATTGCTAAACCCTGTGTTCTTTCGTTCAACAGTTGATACTTGCATGGGATTGACTGACTGATTCCAAGTCCTGTGTGTTATCAGAGTGTGTTGGCTGTTATGGGTAGAAATTATATTTGTAAATTAGCTCTGTTTCAGTTTCTTCTTTCTTTTTTTTTTCCTTTTTTTTTTTTTTTAATTTACATCAAGTTAGATAGGATGAAAAAAATTTTATTCTAGATGGTTATTCTGAGCTTGTGCTGGAACCTGACGTTCACATTCTAGGTAGAATTCTGGACTTGAAGTGTGAGGCTTGTAGGAATAACGTGCAAAAAAATTAATAGTGTTATTCTGTAACAAATTTTTAGCTTCAAATCGTCAGTGGTACTTATTTGATTTAATAAGGTTTCTTTAAAACCTGAGTAGTATAGTAAAGAAGTATAAAAATTACAGATAATATTACTTTCAGACAATGATGCTGTTCTTGAATTAATAGCTATTAGCTGCCGTATTTTTACTATTATGATGACATCCTAGAAGTTAGTAGTTAAGTACAGACATTAATATCTCTGACATGATTTTAGCTTAAAAAGGTAAAGCTGTAAAGAATTCCTTTGTTGATAGATTTTTTTAATAAACAGAAAAAGTTTGCCTTAGGCTGCAATTGACAGCAACATTAGTAACTTATCCCTTAATAGCTCATCTTCATAAAAAAAATAAAGATGGACAGTATTTGCTGATCATGTTCTTTCATTTCAGTGTAAAGGTGTTCACAAATCAGGAACTGCTGAATGGGTTTTTTAGACAGCCAGTCATACATTCCGGTTCAACTAATCTTGTTTCTTTCAAATTAGTTGCACTTTAACCCAAATTTCTTGTGCATACCTGTTTCAAGAAGATGCTGAATGTGAGCAGTTGGGAGTGAAATAACTTGATTTCCATCATTTACAGTAGTTGACAAAGATACTTAATTCAGGCATGCAGTGGGGAGAGTGAGCAATCTTGTTAGTTCAACTTTCTTCTCTACACAGTGCCTGTCTCTTCCTGCAAATTAAAGAAAACAGCTTAAAAATACCTAAGCACTACATCAAGTGTAAAATTATTAAAACTTTATTACTTAATTTTTGATGTATAAAAGAGGCATGTATTGAAAGGCAGGCAGTTATCCAACTTCTCAACAATCAGATCTGACGAAAGACACAGAAAGGCATGAAAAATATTAGCTTACAAAAAGAGTAAAAGAAAGTAGAGCCAATAATATGAATGGTCAGGAAAGGCATAGAGGACCAAACTGAAAACACTAGTATGCCTAGAGGCACTTTGTCAAGCTTACTACATAAATAGTATCTATGCAGGAGAGTCCAGTCCTGGTACTTGCCAGAGTAGTCAGTGAAGGGCACTTGTCAGAACTGATGAGGTGCAGTCCACATACAAATCACCTCTTAAGCTTAAAAGGCTTCATAAGGAATCTCCAGAAAATGAAATTAAAGTAGTGGTTTGCTTCTTGTAGAGAAAATTGTAGGTCGTCTTAGTGGTAGCCTAGTGCATATTGGATCCTGGAAGTTTCTCCTATAGTTTGAATTAAGTGCAGATAGGATCTACTTAAGCAACCTAGGCCAAGTGATCTTCTGAGGTTATTTGCTAGAAACATAATTCAGGTTTCAGGCTGGTAGGCCAGGCTGCAGGCCATTTTATTTCCTGAGGGGGAAGGGGTTTGTTAAATGCTATAGAGTCTTATTGTGCTGTTCCTACTCTTTGCCTTTACTATCTTGGGAGTCATAAAACGTTCATAAGAAATTCTCATTTTCCGCTCCTTTCTACGTCATGGCTCTCAGAGTGGAGGAGGTAGCTCTGAGACTGTTTTGTTCTTTGAAGTTGGCAAATAATCCTTCAGTTAGAATCAAGTCATTGTAGAGTCATCATCAGGTTCTTCAGCAAGAAGCTGATTTTCCTTCTCTGTATGAAACCTGTCACCCTTGGAACCGGTGCATTAAAATTTCAAGCAGTCACAGGCTTGAAAACAACAAAGTAGACAGCTTTACCTATTTTTATAACTTCTGATATCAAGAACATGTTACCCAAATCATGCACGTGGATTGTGAGTATACAAGAAGTTTTCGGTGTGAACCAGTTGGCTCAAGGGGGTTAATTCATCTAGCTCATTATTCAGTACATGCTTTACCTACCGGTTAGAGAAACTTCTTTCTTCCTGTTTGTGCCTCTGGTTTCTCTATATGCTTTGCAAGGCAGATAATTTCATTAAGATATCAAGATACCCTCTTGACAACTTGAAGCTGCAACGTTTGGTGCCAACGCATTTCTTTATCAACCACTTTAGATTTCAAACTAGGTCTTATGTACATGAGATGCAGCACGTGCTTGACATGTTCCTAAGCCCATGCCTTACTATCCAGTAGTTGCCACTGCCAGAGACTGGATTGTCGTTTGGTTTATCCCTGAAATGACTGTTAACATCTATGTTGGAGGCTTCTGAAATGTTGCATGTTGAAGTATAGCTCTTTGTTATGTTACTTTAACTTAACTTTCAGATATAGGTGTGTCTTGGGCACTGCCTTATGAATCACAATGTGAATTGTGGCTAGTGTTCCCTTTCGTAATACAACTTTTCATACTTACATTTTATTGCAGATCATGGTGTAAGGCAATGATAATTCAACATTCATACCAGACAAATTAATCTAATAGCCAGGAGCAGATGCCTTGAACATAATGGCAAGCCCATAATGGTATTTCCCTGGAATAGCCTTGCTTCAGCAGATTGTAGCTCCCTCAGCTTTGGAAATCCATCAGGGAAAAAAAGTAATCTTGAATAATGAGGATTTTTTTTTCTTATAAAACAAAACCAAAGCAACCTTATCAGATCGTCTAATTTATCTGAGAAATGAGAGCTCTTCAATGGAATAATAATTGACACCATTCAGTGCGTGAAATTGCTCGGGTTTGAGATATTGGTTAAACTTATATCCAAGACAATTCTGGAATGGATTATGTAAAGTTCCAAAGCAACTTTATAAAATACTTTAGTTTTCATTTGCATGTTCTCTTGGACTTAGTCTTTGTTCAGACCTTAAAAAAAAAAAAAATCATTTAAGATTATCTAGCATGATTTAGAAACTAGCATGACAACCTTTTTAGATTTTTGTCAGTAAAGTTTCTTTGGGTTTTGTTTTTTTTTTCATGCCAAAATAAACTAAGTGCTGCTCTCTTCCACTGTTTGTAGTTAAATTGCACATAGTGGCAAGCAACCAAGTGCATTGTAAGTGAATCTGTAACTGTCCTTCAGCATGAGTCTGTGATTTCCTCCTCTTCTCTCTGCTGGCTTAATTTTCTGCTGGATTAATGAAATAAATCAGTTCATGGAAGTGCTAAGTGAGTGACAGAGCTGAATTGGAGGAGGGAATTGGCTGATTTCAGCTGGTACTTCATTTAGTGTTACTTCCACTTTAGAAAACTTGTTGGTGTTTTTCTTCCATCTCGTATGGGGAAAGTGTTTCTAGGGGAGCTTTCCAAATCAACCAAAAAGCTGTGGTGTGAGCTGTGTACACGAAGAATCATCTGCTAATTTATTGGAGCAAGTAGTAAGTAAAGTAGCACATGAAATATTAAAAACAGTAAATAAGATGTGAATTACAGCAAACTTGATATTTCATATGTGAAAACCTCTGACGGTCTTAAAATTAACAGAATTCTGAGTTTCACCTTAGATAGCAGAAACATCTAGTTTTTGGTTAGTTCTTATTTTAATGCTTAAAAAGAGGATGTTTATTTAAAAAAAAAAAAAAAACAACCAACAAAAACAAAAAATCCCATATAAAACCAAAAAAACCCAACCAAACAAAAAATCACGTAATTGGCTGTTGCACTCGATTGTTGATTATAATCCCTCTAGTGGAAAAATGTTAACAAAAGTATAATTTTATCTTAAGAATTAACGAGCTTACCAAGCCTTTCACCTAAGGAAGGGAAGGGAGCTGGCTCTGACAGTTCTGATAGGAAGCAATAAAGCAGACTTGTAATAGCAACGTGGGTTTTGTGCTGCTAGGCCATGAAAGGACAAAATCCAAACGCAGAGATGTTTTCGGTAGAGTGATGCTGCCGACACTCCTAAGGTGAAAGTTTTGGGGCCTGAAAAAACACTACTGATGGCTTGCAAGCCAGAACTTAGTAAAACATGCTTGTCATACTTTTTTTTGAAACTCTTCGCTGACCTTGGGTGTCTTTTCTGTCCGTTCTGGATAAATATGCTGCTTTTCTTTCATTCATCTTCTTGCCTCAAGGACTCCGTCTGAGTTCCTGTTGTAACAATCACTTCTTTCTGCCTTTACTAATGAAGGGTGGGCCAAGAATGCTTGCTACTTGCTCAGCATCAAAATAATACTAATTTCACCATGTGATTCCCTTGTGGCTTTTGGAGGCAGTTCCAGTGTAATTTTTTTTTTTTTTGAGAGAGATTTTTTCCACATTTTAACTATCTGAAGATTAGAAATGCAGAGATTTCCTTCTTCCCCTTCTGAATTTTAAGTCAGCACCAAGTAAGTGGTGGAGATCAGAAAAGTGTGTGTGTGCACAGTAGGTAAAGGAATGGGGGATAAGGACTGGATAATAATGTGGGAAACACTAGTGAATATGAGCACCTTGAATCTGCAAAATGTAAGATTGTTTATTTCTGCAAATGACATATACAGACACATTTTATACCTCATTTTCATGGGCAATGAATTTGTCAAGGTGGAGCTATCTTTCCATAGTAGTTTCTTCTATCATATAGTCAGTATTGGTGCTAGAAAAATAAACATTTTTCTAGATCCTATGTTGGGCATAAGGATGGTTCTGCTGACACTGCAGTTCTAGCTTAATTGCATCATTAAAGCAACTTGCTGCAGGGGAGGATAATATTATTCACTCTTTCACTGAAAAGTATTGAGCTGCTTAGACTCTTATCTATTCCTGAACTACCAGAGTGAATTCCATTTGCTTTCAGTATCAGTAGAAGAGTTCTTAGTGTGTTGGTATGATGGTTTCTGTAATTTTTAACCTCTGCAGGAAGAGGAAGAAAATGCATCAATTAAGAGTGTTAAATGGCTAATATCAATGCCAGCTAATGGTATTGTCCTTTGGTCAAAGCAGTATGCAAAAACTGTTGCTGACAGGTAAGAGCATACCTTAACTTTGACTCTGCTTTTACATGCTGTGAAAATCCCAAATAAAGAGCACTTCTTCAGTTTTGTTAAGGATCAAGGTAAGAGGGCTGAGCGCTAATAAGACTTTTATTCATACTGATTTCACTTAAGAGGCAGCATATGTTTCTCTAGTTGACTGTTTTAGGTCATGGTCTGTGTAATGGATTTCTATGACCATTTCTTCTCTTGAGAAGTTACTGAGCATTGTTTGAAGCAAAAGTCATTCTCCCTGGGCTGCTTTCTGCTTTTCATCCCATGCTTTCTGGGACGGATTTTGCTGTTGATTTCATTTGTTAGCTTATAACTGTTAGTAGTCTCCAGAGTCCAGTCTAATTCTCTCATCCAGTGTCTCTTTTTATCTCTTTTTATAATGAGAAAAGCAGAGTAATCTCCTGAAACTAGTCAAAAACATTGGTAATATTAACTTTACAGATAATTGAGGCCATGTTTGGCTCCTCGATCTACCTTCTCCGATCAATACTTCCCCTTGAAAGAAACAAATGAAAACATACATTGACCCAAAACACAATAATATTCTTTTGGCAATACTTACTAGGAAAAACAAACATTGCATAAGTGTTGGTGATTTGAGATGGCTGTATTATGTGGTGTTATGGGATTGTTTGTTGTTTTGAAGATGTCCAGTAGAAGAGAGTTTTGCAAACCAGAAAAGATTCTAGCAGTCAAGATAAATGAGAAAATCACACCAGATGGTTTCATTTTGACCACTAAAGCAAGCATTGATGTTTTTGTATGGGATTACATGTGTATTGAATGTAGCCATGAGTGATGTGCAGGAATGGTTCTCAAGCCTGTTTGGAAGCACAAAAAAAGAAAAGTCCTACTTTTTAGTTACATGTAAGTATCAAATGCTTTCAATACAGGAAAAGGGGGGAAAAAGAAGAGAGAAGGTACAAGTTTCTGCAGGTAAATTCAAAACACTCAGATTTTAAAGAAAAAAGAACATTGGAGATAAATGTTAGGTAAAGTGTTCCACACCACTACATAAATACTATATAAAAATGGTCAGCTGACTTAAGAAAATTGCTTATATGCATTTCTGTGTAGTTGTCTTTAATTCTGAACTGCATTCTCAGGTCCCTGAGTATCTTCCAAAGAATTAAATGCCATGTGCATGCTAGCTAATGAATGAATTAAGATATGGCTAAGATGTATTAGTTTAGAGAGAGACCATATGTTTTTGTTCATTCGCTCATCAGAAACTTAGTATGTGTGCAGTAATTCTTTGTGTTAACTAGCAAGAACTAATTACATGTACAGTTCTTACTATTTATAAAGCTGTCAGCCCAGTCATTGTGGTAGAAGCTTTAATGTCCTTAAAATGCCTTTTGTTTCTCACTTTTTCAGCTATAAAACTTACAATACACGATTATGTCTATCTGATGTTTTGAGGAGATGCTTCTTCAGAACTGGGGCAAAATCCTTCATATGTTCTGAATGCAGAAGTTGTTGTTCATCTCATAATGATTTCAACTCAATTTTGTTGTCTTAGTTAAAAATTCTACTACTGGATCTTTCTTCTTGACTTAGTATGTGGTGGGAGAAGCAACTTCTCATCTAAAATAAAACTTCACGGTGTTATTCACCAGTACTGTTGGGGAATGTGCAAACTCCATTAGTGTTACATTACAGAAAAATGTCAGCTGAAGGCATAACTGGATTACAGAGAGACCCTCACAAGGAGTCTAGCTACTTGGATCAGATTACTGTCAAATTGATGAATGTGTAGAAATGAGGTCGTCCTTGGTAAGCTTCAAAATAAACATATAATCTTAAATCACACACTTTAGCTAGTTTGAGCTAGTTATTGCCTTGAAAAAAGTTAATGAGATGTAATTAATGTCCTTCAATGGCAATACAGTGTTTTAATCCAACAGTACAATTCCTTGTAAGTAGTCCCTTTACAGCTTCTTAGCTTCTTGAATAGTTTCTCTTTGTTGCAACACTCAGTACATCTGCTCAGAGTTTTTGTGTGTCTCTCTTCTCTGCCACAGGTGTTGGATTGGATTGAAAACCATGGAGAAGCTTTTCTTAGCAAACATACTGGAGTGGGAAAATCCCTGCATCGGGCTAGAGCTTTGCAGAAACGCCATGAAGACTTTGAAGAGGTTGCGCAGGTAAAAACAATCACATCAAGGGCTGTGTACTTGTCATGGAAATATATGAAAAATTCCTGCTGTGGCACTGAAGGGCTCCACTACAAAAAATTCAGTTCCAATAATGGATTATTTTCTTGCAAGCTTTTATTTCATGTCTCCTTTTTGCTCCAGCTTCAGTAGGAAAAAGACAAACTTGTATAGTCCTACTGAGAGAGGGAGCTTTGAAGCCCAACAGAGCTGCTGCTGCTATCATTATTTATTATTATTTTCAAAAGCCTGCTTTCAAATGTTGAGTTGCAGAAGAATGAAAGCTCTCCTATTAAAGTAACCTAATTCCATGGGATTCCAGGATTTTAACTTTTGTGCAGCCTTCAGGAGAGGATGGAGATGAATTGAAAGCCCTGCTTCCTGACTTGGGAAGCTCCCAAATCCCCACAACAGTCTGATGGGGGGAAAGAGATCCTAAGAAACCAAATGAGCCAGCAAACTGGCCAACCTGGCTTTGGATTTTTTCTTTCAATACAATTGAGTTTGTGTATGTCCTTCTGTTCCGAATCACTGACACCAATGCTTTTTGCATGGAAAGACTCTAGTTTTAGCCTTAAGCAGAACTGATGATAAAGCTTAAACACACTTTTCTATAAAAAGAGAGTCAAGCTGGAAGAAATAGAGATACTAAGGAACACAGGGTGCATAGCAAGAAGAAGTTGGTTTGGGTGCCAGACTTGAGAAGAGGATGTGACGTGAATAAAACCCCTGAGAAGCTGAAGGCTAGAATCCTCCCCATTGGTAACATGCACTGTCTGTCCAGTCTTAATGCTTGGTAAGAGTAAACATCTCTAAGATTCATCAAGAAAAATCTCATTAAGTTAGGGTTAATATAGTGGCCCTTCAGAATTTTCTAATAATATGTCTTCTGTTTTGACTGAAGTGACATGCAGGAGCTCAGCAGTGACACCCATGACAGATGCATCAGAAGTGTGTTTACAGATTGCCTGTTTAATAGATGATTAAGCTCTTAATAAAATTTTATTGTAAATATGCTCTCAGAGCACTCCAGTGACTGAGGACTTGAGATAGCATCAGAAAGCTTCTTCAATATTAAATAATAATAATAAAATTTTCCAAAATAATAAGCATTGTTACTTTTGTATATATACATGCTGGATTTTCCATATGCATACTTAATACTTCATTTTATCTGTAATATTTTCCATGTGGAAATACTTATTTTTCTGGTTCAGACAAGCAAGACTATTTCTGTAAGACACTTAACAAAACCTGAATGATCTCATACTTAATACTGTATTATTTAAGTAAAGAAAAAAATAATGTTTAACCAAAGGAGATGAAGTGTCTAGAACTGTAGGTGGAATGTAAACTGTTAAAAAAGCATCTTGTTAATTTGGATTATACTTTAAAGTAGAAAATTGTAAAGCAAATACTTAGCAAAAATTTCCTAAAACTGAACGTTACTAGAGTTTAAAGTGATCTCTTTAGGGGATGGGTGGAATTTCTATTTTTGGAGATACTGAAAACTTAGACTGGTCAAAGAACTTAAATATACTACAGGGACTGTCTTCCACAGACAGAAGGATGGACAAAATGATCTAATAAGTATTTTTTTAATCTCTAACTCTTGAATGTGTAGTAACTGCCAAGAGAGGCACACCCTTGAGTTGTTCCTCTTACTTGTTCTAAAACTGAATGTAAGCAGGCCCCAAAAGCCATTCCTGTTGGTGTTACGAGGAAGGTTATGTCCCAGTATAAGACAGCAATCTGCAGTCATTGTTTAAAGCATGAATAACTTTCAGCTGATTTATTTTCTACCTACATTTCTGGTTGGTCCATGTCTTTGTTCTGTTTTGGGTTTGGCGTTGTTTTGTTTTTTGTTGTTTTGTTTTGTTGCCCTTTTTTTTTTTTTTTTTCTAACAGGACCCTAGGCGCAATCAGGGGGTTTCAGTCAGCTCTAGTGAGAAGTTGAGAGGAAGCAGTGTCAAGTGACCTGTCAGTGCCATTGCAATGTTTTATCAAATGCGGGAAGCCAGCACTTAATTTTGAAATGTTCCTGATTGAAGGCTAACTCCTGATTTTGAGGGGAGCAAAAATTGTTATTTCTTTTTTCTTCCCTTCTGCTTCCTTTGTCATTCTTCTTTAATGTGAATGAGGTGCCAATTCCTCAGCAGCATTCAAAGAGATGTTAAAATAAGCTGTGTGTTGAATAGAAAAGATGTTTGAGTCAATGGGCTGTGGGCTCACAAATTACTCACTTGGAAATTTGTGTGAAATGAAGGCTTTTTTCTCTTTATTTGGCAACTTTTGTTGCCACTACAGTAACACTAAATAGTCAAAACTCAGCCAACTAATAATTCTCCCTAAATTCTGATGTATTGACATTCATGCTACACATACACACTTTGGCTTGCACTCATTATTGTAAAATTGTGTTGCTCTTTTAATGTGAAGCCTGTCCAGTTCACTTTCTACTTACCCTTTTTTCTTTCTTGTTTCCTCTCTCCCCGTGATCATCTTTGTATCCTCGAGACCATTTAGTCAAAGTGTCAACACTCCAAATTTTGACATAACTGATTCATTTATGGGCATGTTTTTTTAGCTTTGAAGCACTTGATGCAGATCAGTAGTAAGGTTGTACTTCCCTATGCGTTTTTGTAAGAAATTCTAAGTCAGCTTCTGCTGTTTCCACTGTGGTCGTTGTCGATGACAGTAGTCTATCCTCAAAAAACATGAAAGGCGCATGGCAAGAATTAATTAGTGGGATCTTTGTGCACAGGTAAGTTCCTTTCTCCATGTGCAGACTGCATCTGAGTCAAGGACTTAAGTCTTCTCGGTGCAAGAGACACACAAGAAAGATTCTTCCAAACCTTATTTGGATACACCTATCATTTCCCTACCACCACTGGTTTCCACCTCCTTTAAGGTTTTAAAAAAGGTTATGTATTTGTACTGGTTCTTAGCTTCACCCATGAATTACTGTAATACACCAAACTAAAGGTCCATGTCTTATAGTATCTTGTGACCATCACCAGATACATAAAGAGAAGGGACTGTATCCTTAAAAAGTTACATTTACCCTCCCAGTTGTCTGGGCCTGTTTGGTGTCTGGAACTGAAGGATGTCTCAGAACCAGTGTTTAATAGTCACTGATGGACTTTTCTTCCCTTTAATAAGCAGCGACTTTTGAACCCATTTTGCTCTTGGAATGTATGTCAGATCCTGTGGCAATGAGTTACGCAACTTAATTGCTCTTTAGATGAAAAATACTTTTGCTTTTTCATTTTAAGTGTGTTGTCTGATACTTAAACTTGATAGCATCCAATATATTTAATGAGTAATCTATCTTAATTTTCTCTGCCTTTAATGGTTTGTATACCTCTGTTAATCTCCATCCATCCACGTGTGTGTCTCTCCCAATCCATAGTCCAGTGTTTTTCAGTTTGGATGACTCAGTCCATACCTCCGCTCACTTCTGTATTTATTGTAAATAGTACTCATTTCTGCACTAGGCTTTTAGATTTAACCTTTGACTTTTCTGTGATGTGTCACTTTATATGCTTTCTAAAAATACGGTGTTTGTTTTTTCTGAAGAGCATGTTGAGAAGGTTTCTCAACAGGAATACTGGGAAAGCAATGGGCTGTGTTTTTAGGGCAGGTGGTAAACTCTCCATTATGGAGAGTCTTTCAGCATTTTGGAGAAGAATGCCTATTACAGACTCGAGTATAGTTGATTGCGCCTTGGGGCACAGAGGGGTGGACTAGAGGACTTCTTAAAGCTCTTAGGAGGCTGATACTTATAACAGCCTTATACAGGCTGATACCTTATAACAGCCTACCAATATCTGAAGGGAGCCTACAGGAGAGCTGGAGAGGGACTCTTTGCCAGGAAGAGCAGTGACAGAACAAGGGGCAATGGTTTTAAATTAGAAGAGAAGAGATTTAGATTGGATGCCAGAAAGAAATTCTTTACTGTGAGGGTGGTGAGACACTGGAACAGGTTGCCCAGGGAAGTTGTGGATGCCCCATCCCTGGAAGCGTTCAAGGCTAGGCTGGATGGGGATTTGAGCAAGCTGCTCTAGTGGGAGGTGTTCCTGCCCATGGCAGGGGGGTTGGAACTCGATGATCTTTAAGGTCCCTTCCAACTCTAACCATTCTATGATTCTATACTTTTCCCCTGGGATTTGGGGAGGATGTGCTAGTGGAGATATTTTGAGGAAATGTTAATCGCTTTCAAAACTCCGTTGAATTTGTCAGCGTGAAGGGTTCCTTTGTCAGTTTAGGAAACTGATATAAGTTGTTTCAAGGGAGAACTCCTGCTCCTTTCTGTCTGACCTTCTGTTTTCTAACTGGTGGCTGCCCCTTAGGACCAATGTTTTCAAAATCTTCGCATTATTACTTTTGTTCCTCTGAGCATTGTTTAGAAGTAATCATTTGGGAAAGGCAGTAGTTCATACAGCATGCCTATTTGCTGTGACTTCTACTCCAAAGGACAGTTATTATCTACTAAGATAAATATTTATATTGTATTTCGGCTCTACTTGGAAGAGAAATTTTAGCGATAAGGCATATGTCTGCTGTTAAGGCTTGAGAATCACAACCCCTTTTGAAGCAACATCTAGGTTGTGTACAGGCAGTTCACCATCCAGTTTACAGAAAGAGAAGTCTGATGTGCCTGGGCCTGTATTACACGGAAGATACTCCTGGAATTCATAAACAATGCTACACATGTGAGATAAAGTTTTCATTAAAAGGGGAAACTTCTGTTTCAGCCATCTGCAGCTGGGTGTGGCTCTCTGGGTTGATGAAGTAGTTGTTGTTTGAGGAGTGCCTTAAGGCTCTTCAGCCTTGCCTCTTGAGCACGTGTGAGCTGCAACTGTGGAACTCAAAATACCAAAGCACAGATGAAGAGTGCGTTCTGGGCCAACACGGCCTGAGCCAGTGATCTGGAGCGTTGACTAGCACTCTCCCCACTGAAAAGTGTAGGCGTATGTTAGTCTCTTGAGTCTTTCCCAGGGAAACTGGGGAGGACTTCTCTGCCTCTCTCTGTAATTTAAAAACTGAAGGTGAAGGAAGAGCTAAGATGCACACAGTCAAAATCAAGAAGCAGCATGCATCGAATTCCTTACATATATAGATCACAGTAAATGAAGGGGGAACTCCTCCTCCCCCAATATATGAAAGCTGCACAGAGTCATATAATCTGTCCTGCTCTTGCATGGTAATTTACCTGAGACCCTAGAAGAGAGCTCTTATTTCCAGCCCTTTAGTTGAGTTCTAGGGCTGGGCTTGGATTTAAGTTTTGTGGATATTATAATGTTAATTAGAGGTGGGATACTATATTTATGGCGAAGAAAAGCATGCTTGCATAGGCCTAATTTATCTTGGCAAGCAGTGTTTTTACCTGATACAGTTGAGGTTGGGAGAAGGTGGAAGGGCAGAAGGGAAATGAGAAAGGTGTAGTTTATATTGTCAAGAATTATTATTTTATAGTCTGTGGTGCAAACTTGTCAGAGGACCTGATGTGGTGACATAGGCAAAGCTTCTTTAGTGTAGACTTGGATTCAATCTGTTTTCTCAGAAGTTAACATCATTCTGTACTTTCTTGATGAGTCTGTTTTAAGAACCATTCTTAGTTCAGGTTGGGGGCTGACCTGCTGGAGAGCACCTCTGAGGAGAAAGACCTAGGAGTCCTGGTGGACAATAGGATGACCATGAGCCGACAATGTGCCCTTGTGGCCAAGAAGGCCAATGGCATCCTGGAGTGCATCAGGAAGAGTATGACCAGCAGGTCGAGGGAGGTTATCCTGCCCCTTTACTCTGCCCTGGTGAGACCCCATCTGGAGTACTGTGTCCAGTTCTGGGCTCCCCAATTCAAGGACAGGAAACTGCTGGAGAGGGTACAGCAGAGGGCTACAAAGATGATGAGGGGCCTGGAGCATCTCCCTTATGAGGAGAGGCTGAGGGACTTGGGTCTTTTTAGTCTGGAGAAGAGAAGACTTAGGGGAGATCTGATCAATGCTTATAAATACTTAAAGGGTGGGTGTCAATAGGAAGGGGCCAGTCTTTTTTCAGTGGTGCCCAGGGGTAGGACAAGAGGAAATGGGCACAAACTAGAATATAAGAAGTTCCACCTAAACACAAGGAGGAACTTCTTTACTTTGAGGGTAGCAGAGCACTGAAATAGGCTGCCCAGGGGGGTGGTGGAGTCTCCATCACTGGAGACATTCAAAACCTTCCTGGACAAGTTCCTGTGCAACCTGCTCTGGGTGACCCGCTTTGGCGGGGGGTTGGACTAGATGATCTCCAGCGATCCCTTCCAATCCCATGTGATTCTATGATTCTAAGGCATAAAACCTCAAAGTTTGGCTAAAAAAGAGCACCCAACTTATAGCAAATGTTTGGAATCCGTCCTTTTTTTGAATTAATGAGAAAGATATCGACACAGGTACAAGTCCTAAGCTTTAAGAGTTGTTAAACAATTCTGTCTTCTCTGGACTGTAGCGCACTCAGCACATCAGGTTATTGTCCAGTATTGAAACAGTCCAGTTTGCAAGTAATCAGATCTTTAGGCTGATTTTTATTCTAGTTGTGAATATAAAATACTAATTCTAAGGAAGAATAAATATGCTCCCAAATTCCAGATTAAGGAGACATTTGAATAGACATAAATAAAGAGCAAAGGAATTAATTTATTCACAATTAAATCAAAAAATATCTAGTAATACAATAAAATCTTTAGTAAGATTATATTCTACTACCTTTAAAGAAAGAAGAAATGAAAATACATTCCAAGGGCCTTTTTGTCCTTTCATTTTCATTAGTGGAGTGGCTTTAAAATATAGTGACTGAATTTTCTTTTTTAATCATGTAAACTGTAACTTATTTCTCTACAGAACACGTATACCAACGCAGATAAGCTCCTAGAAGCAGCTGAACAGCTCGCTCAAACTGGGGAGTGTGACCCAGAGGAAATTTATCAAGCTGCCCATCAGCTCGAGGACCGGATACAGGATTTTGTTAGGCGTGTGGAACAACGCAAGATCCTGCTGGACATGTCTGTGTCCTTTCACACTCATGTTAAAGAGGTAAAACAGCTGCTAAATTGCGATCATAACTTTAAGCCTTAAAACCGATACTGTCTAATGTTACTTTCATTGTTACCATAGGAGGTCATGAAACCTCTGTTGTATGATGAGTTTTGGTTTGTAATTCACTGCAGATTGAAGGCTGGTGTAGGGTGGTTGTTTTGTTTATAGATCTATTTATTTTTTAATTTTATTTTATTTTCTTACTTTTACAAGCAGCTTCCTTTGTTGTACAAGTCCACATCCTTTTTCAGACTTGGGGAAGCAGTGAGGGTCAGATCAGGGAACTGATGCAGCTAAAAGACAGCATTTCACATTGTGAGGGAAGGGGGAAATACTGTGCGCTTTTGTTTGATGGTTTGTGTTGGTTGTTTTTTTAATCCAACCAGCTCTCCAGTGCAGTTAACTGAGTTGTCAGACACATGGTTAGACTGACACTGTTCAGGAGACTGAAATGCGTGTCACAAGCACAAGGCTACCTAAGGCAACCCTGCTGCCCAAAGGGACTTTGTTTCCTTTCTCTGCTTTACACATTGCAGTTTGATTTTGTATATTGACGGTTCCTCACAACCTAAAGAGCTTATCTGATAATGACAGTGGTTTGCCTTGTGTTTGCAATTTTTAGTCTCTTTCAAAGGTTGAACCAATACTCCAGGAAAAAGAAAATTGAGCCAAACCCACTTTGTTTTCAGACAGATCAGTTTTCTGCTCTGATTCAGAACACAGATCATAGGAATTTATAAGCTCATGGGAGAGGGTGGAGTAAGCTAGAGCAAGAATATAAGGACATCAGTTAAAGGGTTTTGGTTACAGGTAGTGGTAGATTTTGACAACTGTAGATTACTTTTTTTCTGCTTAGAGCTCTTGTTACATATTCTCACTGTTCAAACAAGGCAAAAATATGTATGAAAGGCTTGGGGATCACAGCGTGTCAGAGTATGTCTTCCTTCCTTTCACCCTACCTTGAGACATGGTCTGTTCAGTGGGGAAGTACAGTATTCAAAGTAGCTTCTTCAGCAAAACCTTGAAGAGGATAAGGGTGTGAGGTTTTTTGTATGTGAAACATCTGCTTTGCACTTGAAACAAACACTCAAGGCAGTTGGTCTTTGAAGGAGCCCAGGATTGAATTACTTTTTAGCTCTAGACATGAGTGCATAGCTCCCCCATCAGTTTTCTGTTAGATGCTTCCTTACTTGTATTCTCCTGGGACTCTGCTTGTTTAAATAAAACAGAAGTGCTGTATTGTAAGCTATTTTTAGGGTGCAACCTTTTTTGTTTCGCTTTTCTCAAGCACATAGTGCTGTTCCATTACCTATAGTAAAGCACAGGAGCAGTGTGCTGCTGGAACATGCTCATTGCTTCTATAGATTTCTTCATTACCTGTTTTTCTTAGCATGAAGAAGGGCAGCTGGAATGGTATTTAAATGGATATAGTTGATTGTAGTGATGAAAGACAGAGACCGTAAAAGGATTTGCAAGGAAAGGGCTTTTAAAAAATCCAAAAACCAAAAGGCAGACTGATCTGTGAGTCACTGTTGAGTAATTCTGGGAGGCTGATCCAGATGTGCTGGAATGTTGCCACTGCTCCCCTAGATAATAATGTTTTATTGGCGGGGGGGGAAGAGATATTCTGTATCTTGATTTATTTCTTTGGGAAAATGGATATTGTAGTGATCCTGTAAGTCCACACAGCTGTTACTATGGCAGCCTCTTTGCAGCCTGGACTTTGGGGGAAAGGTACTGGGGCTGATGTACACATGTTGATTTTTTTTGTTTTGTCACGTGGCTGACCTTTACACCTAATAAAGCAAGGAAAATTAAAAAGATCACTTATATAAATAAACAAGCCGATCTTTTAATTTGTTTTTATTCTACTTAAAAATACAGATGAGAGAGTGAGGTAGGCGGTTCATATTTAGTAGACTAGTCCTTTGGTTAAGGTGCAAAGAAATAGTAAGCTAAAAGTTGTCTTGTCCTTTCTGTATTCTGATCTATTTTCAACAGCATTTTGTTTGTTACCAAACATGCGTGTGGAGTTCTGAGAAGGCATCACAAAGCAGATGGAAGATAAAAATGCCCTAAACCTGAAAGTCATCCATGCTTTGTTGGCAGGAGAATTGCATTTCTCCTGCAGGATGTGAGAAGTTGTGGGATAAATTAGTGCATACCTGTAAGCACATAACCTTTCTGCTGTGTGATGGAGTGAAGAAATTCATGGGCCCACTTAGCTAGTGAAGAGAGGAATTCAAGTAGTAGGATAATATGCTAGTTGTTGAACTGGAAAGAGATGCTTCAGTTGGTAAAAAAAACCCACAAAAACCCAACAACAAAACAAAAAACCCACACACAAAACAAAGACACAAAACAGACAAGTCAAAATAAATGCCACCAACGCATTTTGCCTTTCAAGTATTCAAGGTGAATTTTGTTTCTTATATCTTTTTTGTGTTTTCCTGGTCTAAAAAGTATAAAAATAAAAACCTGTTTGTATGTGACAGGATGGAGCCAAAGAGCTGAGAAAAGCTGGAAATCAGAGTTGTTGGCTGTTTTTAGGCTTTGAAGTCTGGCTCCCATATCTGTCTAATCCCTTGGTTGTTGAAGTAGGATGTTTTTTTAAGTTTTATTCTTTTCCCCAAAAATACTTCATGTTGAATGAATGCTCCTCACCTGGATGAGACCATTCCGGTACTACTTCTCCCTTGTAGCTTTACGTAACCTTTGTACTTGACACACAATCTGTTTGCAACTTTTCCCAGCTTCTATGGGAAGCATCAGCCCTATAGTGTCTGCACAGTACAGTACTCTGTTCACATTTAGTAAATCAGCACAGTTTCTGCTTTCAGAAGCAGCGTACTCGCCACAAAAGCAGTAGATCAACTTGACACATCCTGAAAGTAACAAACTCTTGCTCTACTTTTGCACAAGTCAGCTGTATGTAGTTTGGGTGCAGTAGCCCGTTCTGATGCATATTGGAAATGCTGGCTGCCTTTAACAATTCCAGAAGTTCTGTAGCCAGGTGGTTGCAAGCTGGTAGAGCTCCCACTTAGCTCCCTGTGGCTTAAAAACATCACAAAACAACACAGAAGTTCTCAGACTTCTTGTAGACTAACCTCAGTAGACCACATTTTTCATTGGGGAAAGAAAGGATGTATTCAGGGAAGAAAAAAATATGATGTTATGTAATGGTATCGCTATTACTCATTTTGCTTAATGGTGGTCCAAGAAAATCAGTCGCTTGCTATGTATAAATTGTGATTCCATGCTGTTATGTTATTACTAGTTTTAAGTTTGTAAGGTTGTGAATATTTGCTTTTAGGTCCCATGCAAACAGTGAGAAATTTAAATCTGTAAGCCAAATTTTTCAGTGAGTGATGTACTGAAGTTAAGCTGTACACTGACGAGCTTTAAAAGTGTTTGGAACCGTAAATATCCTTATCAGAGTCTTTGTATTGAAAGTACTGTGTCCGGGCAGGTTCCCAGCCTGAGGCTGGATAAAAAACAACTGAACGTCTGAAACTGTTGGTCATTGCCAGACAGTGAATCCCTTATGGCTTTTGTGCCTTTTAACATTTAATGGGGAAGGACAAGGTGAGGAAAAAATTGCATAGGTAAAAGATATGTTTCCTAAATAAACAGTTATCATAAAAGTTTGTGAGCAAAACATAGGAGCAAGAGTCATGGTTATCTTTGCTGTGAAATCTGTCATCAAGTAGAGATGAACAGGATTTTGGTGTGAATTCAAATTCTTCTGTACACATACATACAGACACACATGCACACACGCTCTCTCCGAAATGGCACCCTCAGCATCTGTGAGTGGGAAGACTGAAATCCTGGCCAAGCCAGGTGTTTGTAGTAGTGCCAAAGTAGAGCAACAGATATTTTTCCTAATTGGAGTCAAGTGTGGGAATACAGATCAGACTGTACATGGAAGAGAATGATCTCTTAAGAGCCTGTTGGCTTTTTGCATATAACCTTTTGTGTGTATCCTGACAAGCTGATTATAAAATAGCTCAGAGCGCTTTTTATGTATACACAATATGCTTAATGGTTTTACTAGATGTCTCTCCTTTTTTTTTTAAACTAAACTTTATGCTAGAATAGACTGAGGTTGAAACAAAGAAAAAGGAAGTGGAATTGTCTAAGATTTAAAATACAAAACCTCACTGTTCCTGAACAGAAGTAATGAGACAGTAGTCTCTGCAAGCTGTTAAAGGAAGGTGGCATCATTTTGAGTGTGCCAGTGCATGGGAAGGCATGAGGAGGCCTTGCTCTGGCTATAATGCAGCCCATTCATTCACATCTATTTATGAGATGTGTGTTTGATTCAAAAAAGCTTCTAGATAATGGTCTCACTTTGTCTTACAACTCACTGCCAGAAATACGCCCTCCTTTGCATTATTTGGTAAGGAAGGGTGTCCATCCGCGCAGCCTTTCATTCATTTCATCCTAGGTAGACCCTGAGGTGACAGACCTGCTCTTCTGGTTTCCTGTCACCCCTGAGTATTTGAGTCTTCTGTGCTGGTGGTCTACAGGTTGAATGTGGATGTTGTGATAAGGCTGCTGTCTCCTCCGGGGTTTTGTGCATCTCTAGTATTTCAGTTGTGTCATTATAGCGCAGCAATCTGAAATGTGATGGGTCTGGCAAAACATATGAAGTGCAGTCTCTGGTCAGTACTTTGATATACCCTGCATCTTGAATCTGAGAGTTGAGGAGGACAGTTTTTAAATCTGAAATAAGAGAAGCATTCAGTGGCATCAAACTAAAGCATAGTGTGGTTTACTGGTTTGGTAGGACTGAAATCCCATTACCCAGCACAGATTTCCTCTCTTATTTCAATACTGTCCTTTAAAAAAAGGGACTGAATTTTGGTCCAAGCATTATTGAAATAGCACTAAGTGCTTGAGACAAGTGGGGCAGAAATAGACCTTTAAACTGTGTAAAGCTATGGTATAGATACTTTTTTCTTGTTCAGTTAAGAAATAGGACAAACCCTAACAGGTAGTAGTAGTGGTTGATGTAATTTTAGGGAAGATGTGAGAAACTTGGTTTTGTTTCAAGAATTAATTTATTCTGAATAGGAAATTGATTCCATTATAACTGTTAAATAGGTAGGGTTATTTGACATTTTTAAAGGCAATTTTCAGAATATATGCATGCATTTTAATATCTTAAATGTCACTGAAAGACTCTGGAAGGCAAACTTCAGGGGGTTTAACACTTTATGGTTTTAGTTTTTAAGAAGATGCCATTTTTGTCCACTGCATGTCCTGAAAGTCAAAGCTTACAGATAGACACAGACACAGCAGCCCCTTTCTATGCCCAGATATACTTATTAGGGAATACTATTGCAGCATTTGGCCCTGTACAAATAAGAGCTCCATCAACAATGGTGTCTGTGGTAATACACGCACTGCAACACTGTGCTGGGGGGCAGGAGCAGAAAGAGGAATTGGCACTTTTTACATGCAGAAACTGTGTGCCTTTATTTGTGTTAGTCTGCTGACAAGGCTGACTGCGTATCCAAAAGCCATTATTATAAAAATGAAAAAGAAAATAAATTGCAGAAGAGTGTGATGGATATTTTACCCTAATAAAATAACTCTGTGCACTTGGGAAAGTATTTACTCAAAAATAATTGTTCTCTGGTTATATCCAGCAAAATACAGTAAGATCTGAATTAGCTGCAGTCTTTCAGGAGATCGCAGGGATGGGATTTAAATGGATAGAGGCCCATGATGGAAACACTGAAACTTCCAGGATGTTGCAGACAATTAAAATAATACTATCTCAGTGACTAATGGCATGCTCCCAAGAACTTAGGAAAGAGGTAGCACAGGATGCAGGCTCATTCAAGCAGATGTTTCTTAGTCTGTGCTATATTTAGATCAAGAAAAAAAAAATCTGCTGGGTGAAACATTTGCCTGTTAGGGATTCAGAATTTGATTTCCCTCTCCAATTTTAATTCTGATAAGATGTGAAGAGCAGATGAAAAGAGCAGAATAGCCTCCTTCTATGAATGGATTGAGTTATTTATATGTTTTTTTCACTGTATGTTAGAACTATCTTGCCGCTGGATAAAGTTCTTACTGAGGTCATAGGACTTGGTGGTTTGTTTAGGGATCTCCGTGCTGCTTCTTTTACAAAAAATATTAAAAAAAAAAAAAGCCTGGAAGTTGCTCAAAAGTTCATACCCGGAGAAAGTTAATAGTTTTTTAATGACTGGTTTGTTAGCATTTTTTTCCCCACTGGATTTTTCTTGCCAAGCTCTCTTTTATGGAATAATGCGTTACCTCAGAAAACCATTGCACTATAAAATTTGTAGTTCTGCACTGCTGAACATGTATGGGTAAGTCTCTGTTCACCCCCACTGTAAACTGTTTGCTTCCTTTTGGCTTTTCTGCGCAACCTTGTACTATCTTCATCCTTCGTTTTGTATCCAAAACCAAGGTAATTTACGTGATTTCCAGTATATCTAGTGCTCGTTCCTGTTTTGAAGCTGTATACAAGCCAGCTGGCTATTGCCACCCATTATGAATTAAGCTCCTCTCGGTAAATTGCATGAATTTCTATCCAGCTTTAATAACCTGACAGTTTTGTTCATCTCTGGTAGCTTTATTGTAACTGTTGTGTATAAACATCAAGATTATTTTGAGGGGAAGCTGTTTGTCAGAAACTTACTTGATGGAAGAGTGTAAAAAGCTTATTTGGTAATGTATTAGAGTAACTTTTGCTGTGGAAGTGAAACGGAGCCGTTTAGTCACTTCAGAAATGGCTTAACTTGTTCCATTTTCAACAGCGTATGAGTCACAGCTAGGCAAGTAACGCATACTAATTACTCTCCTTCTCTTTCTCCACATTTATAAAATGTTTTCCTTCCCAAGCAGTGGGCAATTCAGCTAATGAACTAGGCAAATGCAATGTTTTTTTGAGCCCTTTGGAGCCTGGGGGGCAAGATAACACGCTTACAGTCGTGCTGTACTGACCAGGCACCAAGCCAGTCAGCATAACATTTTCTTCTGCCAGTGCCCATGTCTTTCTGCTCTAGGCAAGTGGTGTTGCCTTGAACTGGCTATGCAGAGGGAAAGGTCTGCTTGTACTGTACCAGGCCAATGCTTATAGGTTTCATTGCTCCTGCCAGGTCCTCTCCACCCAATTATAGAAGTGGCTGAAGTGTATGTGAAGAATACAAAATGCAGAGGTGAGGTGTCCCTTGTACAGGTCTGACACAACCCAGCTGCAAAAGAGAGCTAAGCGGAAAACTTGATGTAGTCCAAGAGACTCAAAATTATCTTAATCCCAGTTTTTCTGTGATAAACGTCTCTGAATATCAGGCCTTTTATAGACAGTGCAGTAGGTGTGGAGTGTAGAGGTCTTCCAGCCGGCACCAAACACATTAGATCTGCAGACAACGACGAAATCTTACTCTCAAATGAATGTATTTGGACAGTTGTAAGCTGCACTGGTTGTGTGTACACATCAGCTCACTTGGAAGGTCTCTAACATGATGCCCTACTATTACTGTTTAGACATAACTTCGTAAGATAAGAGGGAAATAAAAACATGTCTTCTGGCCATTGAAACCTGAGTGAAGTTTTCAGGTTGTATTGTTAGACATTTTGCTCACAAGTTTCTTTGTCTGGAAGAGAAATTTGCATTCCTAAGTATGCATTTGGAGAAAAAAAAAATATTGGATGCTGCATTCGGTTATACTGGAATGAATGTTGACAAGTGTTTTTGACCCACTTGCTAAGTTCTATTGATTTGTGCTTCTTTTAATAAGATGACTGCTGTGGCTTCAGCTTGTGGTGTTTACAACTATGGAGTTGCATTCAAATGTGTGACAGGCATTGTCTTTGAAGCTTATGAGTAGTCAGAATAACACAGTGTGTATGAATAGGCAGTTCCGCTGCGGGGGGAGGGAGAGTGGTAGATTTGTAGAAGAGAGTCTGGTTAAATGTCATTAATTCTTTACAATTTGTGAGAATTTAGACAGTAGCTTGGTTAACTCAAAACCTACCACAGGAGGCATGTAAGGCTCTAAGATATAAAAAATAGTATTTGGTTTTAAAATAAAGCTTCAAAGGAACCAATTAATCAAGATCTAGAATCCTTCCTGGAATTTTCTATTTTAATGTAGCTCCATTGCTAGTTAGGAAGCCTTTATGATCAGAACATTATAGAAACAGTGGTATGAAACAGGTATTTCTGTAGAAAATGTTAAGCAAAGAAATAAAATGCTTGTTTTTCTGTCTTTTTATATTAAGTCAGTTTAATTGCTTACTGTCTATGGTTAACTATGTTAACCTTTTAGTTATGTTCAAAGTTAATAAAGCCTATTTGCACCTCTCAAATGTAGAAAAGCAGAGATTAAAATGTAGTCAAAAGATCTTACTGCTTTCAAGCAGAACAGAGTTATTCTTTCAGGACAAAGCCCAAACTCTAATCCTTGTTCTTGGAATCACAGGGTTTGGGGTGTGATGGTAGAATAGGAGGGACCCTGATGGAACGCTTCCTGCGCGAGTAGCCGTTTGGTTGTGCCGTTGGTGCTGCTCACAGGAGGGGTGTTGCAGGAGTCAGCCCTGCTCCCGCTCTTCAGATGGTGTTTTTATCAGTTGCACGATAGATGGCTGCTGGTTTGTTGGCGAATAATTTTCACAGAGAGCTTTGGATGCAACAGCTTGCCTCGTAAAATTGTGGAAGAGCACACAGTAGGGTTCAGGTGACCAGCAGCGATACCTAGCCAGCGTATGCCTAGGGAATTTTCCATAAGCTGCGGTATGTGGGCAGTTCTGAACAGGGATGTGTGCACGTTAAGTAAGGGGGGGGAAATACTGAATTAACTGGTGGAATTGCTTACGATGATTTTTGTTCTAATAGTGTGAAATTGAAATCGAGAGGGTGAACACCATAGCTGTAGAGATCATGACAGAAAAATAACTTCTCAGATCTGATTTATCTCTGTATTTTGTTTTCAAAATGCTCTTTTCTTTTTCTTTTTTTTTTTTTTTTGAAGGCCACTGAAAAGTGTTATCTGTGTGCGTGTGTCAGCCTGGCAGTGTAAATTTGATGGTGGCTACAATACATCTCCCTTCCTTCCTTCCTTCCTCCCTTCTCTCAGGGAGTGTTACCATAGCATTTCCCTCCCGGGGACTCTCGCACAGAGCTGCAGATGGGATTCTCGCTATGAACTCTGTGCTGCTCAGTCGGATACACTCAGTACTGTAGAAGGAAAATGGAAAAGAAAGGGTGACTTAGCAACACGGATAAAGCTTTCCTGGTATTTCCAAGAAGCAAAAACCTTATTTGAAACAAAGGCTTGTTTTTATGAAATTAAAGGCAGCATTTTTCTATAAAGAGAAGCAAATCCTGTTTCTCCCCCCCACACCATTCTGTTTTCTCTTCTCCAGGGACATTGATTTGGAATAGTGACTACATGATTCCATGATTCTGGGGCTTACTTTTTTTTTTTTTTTTTTTTTTTATTCCCCTCTCCTTTAGCTGTGGACATGGCTTGAAGAGCTACAGAAAGAACTGCTTGATGATGTCTATGCTGAGTCTGTGGAGGCTGTCCAAGACCTGATTAAACGTTTTGGTCAACAACAACAGACGACTTTGCAGGTTACAGTCAATGTCATAAAAGAAGGTGAAGATCTTATACAGCAACTAAGGTAAAATGATTTTTCATTAAAATTTCTTGTTGTGTATGTCTGATATTCTGTGAAGCACTTTCTATTTTGAGGGAAGAGATAGTAACTACCAGATATGACCTATAAATAAAATTTGTAAATATTAGGACTACAATGATGTTTCATGCTGCACTGATGGTCTCTAACCCTCTGTATACAGGAAGCTCAGCTTATAAACACTACCTCCACAAGAAGGAGATTTTGTTTACTTAAGCTACCCTTGTGATAGGAGCAATTATATGTCTTTGTAGTCTGACATGCAAAGCTCCATAGTGTTTTGAGTCCTAAGCAGCAACCTTTTTATGAAGAGACACTTGAAATTGTTTTGCAGACTGATAAGTAACTTCATTGTAGTAAAGACCATTAGGTTGCAGTCCATTTCATTCAGTAATAATCTAAATAAATTTGGGCCCTGGCTGCACTGGTACATGCCTCTGTTGCTACAGGAGCTGATATTACCATACCTGAATTTGCAGACTCTATACTAAAGTAAGAAATTAAGTAATTTTTTTTTTTTTAATTATTCTCTAATTTTGATTTTTTTTTTTTTTTTTTTTTGCCTGGAAGGTTCAGTAAAATAAGTAGGTATCATATGCCACTTCCTTTTCACAATAGAAGGGTTTGTCTCTGGTTTTAAATTTTATTCTTCTTATAAGCAGAATGTCCTTAAATGTTGAATTAATCAAAAAAAAATGAAAGTAATTTTCTAATGCTTTTTCAAGTACTAAAACATAATTTGGACTGCTACTAATGAAAATGTACAGATTTAGCTTTCATGTAATATGACTTGCACTGACCTTATCTGAAACACTCTTAAATTTTGTGGTCATGTATAGCATCCAAATTGTATGTTGGTGGTTTTTTTTCAACAAAACATTTTTTCTTTTTTCTCTTTTTTTTCCCCCCTCTTCCCCCTCTCTGCTTTCAATAGGGATTCTGCCATTTCTAGTAACAAGACCCCCCATAACAGCTCGATCAACCATATAGAAACAGTCCTGCAGCAGCTGGATGAGGCCCAGTCTCAGATGGAGGAGCTTTTTCAAGAACGCAAGATCAAGCTTGAGCTGTTTCTGCAGCTCCGCATATTTGAAAGAGATGCAATAGATGTGAGTGTCTGCTCTTGGAATTGCACTGCGCTTACTTCTCCTCTCATGTAGGAACTTCTGTGCTGAGATGGTTGTGTAATTGCACTGGCATGTGGTTCAAATGACTGTTCTTACCTGAACTAAGGCTTTTGTCTTGTACGTGAAAGTGTCAGGAGAGTGCAGAGCTGAGCTTGTCGATATTAACTCCAGCTCTGATTGGCTTCCAGTGCATCTTTAAGCGTCTTGTAAAATCATAGTGTACCAGATGAAGCAACTGGTAAGTTTGGTTTGAATATCAACCTACCTTAATACAACTCATATGCTTACAGTTAATATGAATAAGACTTGCAAGATGAATTAGTATAAAACATCTAAACTGTTGCTTTGTAGTAACAGCCCTCTTCTCTTTCTTTTCCAATTCAGCAGTCTTTTTTCAGTTGACAGCTACAAGTGGTGTTTGGAATTCTGTTCTAATCTTCAGGGATGTTGTATGGGCTTTTCTTTTTTAAATAAGATTCTTTTCTACCTCTGAAAATAATGCAAAAGCAGTTGTAGTGCCACACCCCTGCAAAACTTCAAGAATTTTTGAGACTATCCAAATCTTGGAGAAGGGTTACAGCTTATCAGTTGGAAAGTTTCTGTTTGTGTGCAGGAACATGCATACAAACAGACATGAAACTCCCCATGGAGCTTAGGTTAATAGAATTGCATTATAAAGCTTCAGCTAAATTGATCAGATAACTTCTGTAAAACCACTAGTGTTGTACACAGTGACTGAAACGGAGTTGGTGCCTTGGAAGGTTCAGGGTTACCCGTTGGTAAATGATCCAGTTTGAGATATGGCGTATCTCGAGACCCTGGAAACCAGGAGTTACATTGATAATTTTACCCCTTTGCTTATACATAGTAAAAGCTACAACTGTTTGTTAGGTGCAACTCGTGTAAGGACAAAGAGGCAGTCAGCAGAAGTGATAACTTCTCAGGATTTGGGGTTTTTTTTGTTTGTTTTTTTTTTTTTCTTAAAATCAGGATAAGATATCATTGCTGAAGTCTGGTTTAGCTAAGCACACTGTTAGGAGCAATGCAGGAATAGGCAGACACAGTTCCTTGATCCGTGCTCATAGAGGAAGTGAGAGTGTGCGCTCTACAGTAATAAATACTCTGGTGTAAAGGAAAACTAAGAAGGTTCTCCATTTTGCAATTCACACTGTGGAGGTGAAACTAGTCTGTAGGGAACTTGTTACTTGGATTATGTTAGAGTAGCTGTCTTGAATATGCAAAGGAAAGGCTTGGCAGAATTGGAATTGCAATGATTAGTTGGATGACTGGTATATATAGAGGAACATAGGAGGTATCCCCTTTTATCTATTGTCAGCAATTTTACAGTCTTTGCAGAAGGGATCTGCAGTTTTGGTGGGATCTGTGTGATGTTCTCAGGACAATTCTATTGAAGAAATGGCAGCAATGGGGGGCAAGGCATATACCAAGAAGATTAGTGGAAGAATTAGGTTAAAGGTTTGAGTGAAGTTCATGATTAAGGTGTTTGCTGTCTGCTATAGGTTACCTAAACCAGCATTCTACAATAGCAGATGGTTGGTTGCAGGAGCCCTGCTTTGCATATGTGTTCTAGTCCTTCTGTACAGGATAGCATCTGTATAGATAGTAGTGCTTCTGTGTATGTTGTTTGGTGGCCATAGGATTTTGCAGTGGAAAGCCACATATCCTAACTTGACAGGTCTTGCTTTTTCTGAAGCTTTATGTTTTGGTACATAAAACATAAAGCAAAGTGCCAAGTACCAAGTTGAAAGAGTCGGTGTGTTTTGTTTATATGGCTTGGAAACAAAAATCATGCTTGTTTAAGATTGCCAAGGAGCCCTCCAGAGAACAAAACAACCCTGGCTGCAGAGCGTCTTCAGCAAAATGTTGTTTTGCTGTCTCAGTACCACGTCCTCTCTCTGCTTCCTCAGCAAAGTGTGCTTCTCTTTTCCCTCTCCCTGATGGCAGACATCTGTTCGGAAACTTCCGGGAAGAAAATGCAGGGACTGGTTCCAGGTCAGTTGTTTGAAAGCAGAAGCTCAGCTGAAGTAACATGATAGTGAGGAGGAGTCAGATGCCAGCTAGAAACTTGCAGACCTTTCTTTGACCTCCTTTGTCCCAGATTTTGTGTGACTGGCCCAGTCAATTAAGACTTGGCTGTAGGGGCAGTTCATTCAGGGGAGCATCCTGTGAGGACGGTTTTTCTGGAAGGCGAGTAGTGTTTCTGGCTGGTCTTACTGCTCACAAAATGACCCAGGCTATAGTGGGACAGAGGGTTCCCCTAGCACTGCGGCTTCATACCATGCAGCTGTGCAGCTGGGGGCAGTGGTGAGGTTTGTTGGCAGGGTTAGTTCTCCTCTTGTCCTTACTCTTCCCTTATTATTCGCTGACAAAATACTCTTTTAGTTGCTGTCTTTTATCCTGCAACTTTTCAGCTTCTCCTGATTTTCTGAAACTGTCATAGCTGCAGTGCTGTCTGTCTCTGTTTTGCCCTTTGCTCTTGGCGTACAAACTTGACCTTCTGTATCCTCGGTGGGCTTTAATTGCTCATGAGCGATTTGTAGGACTCTTGTTGCGAGTGCCTGTATTAACTAAAGGCAAGAAGAAGCAAAATGTGCATGAAGAGTTCCTTGCTAGGGTAATAAGTACCATAAGGAAGATGTGTATGGACCTAGCCAGTGGGTAGGTAATGATGGTGGCAACATATGCAGCCTGGAATGCGTGTGTCTCATCTGTGTCTGTGCATTTTTTCCTGTCTGTGACTTAAATGCCTCAAGGCCTATGTCAGGGCTCCACACAAAGCATACCACACACTTTTCAACTCGCAGCTTTATCTGTACTCTATTTTTGGACCGTACTTACAAGATGCCTGTTAAGTCATACAGCTGAAAAGGCAAGGATGCAAAGTGCTGGATCACAGAGACCTAAGTCTTCTCCCTTTCCCATTTTACCTTTTTCTTTCTCCCCAGCACATAATATTTTCCATGTCCTGGTTAGCACTTAGTTGATACAAGGGATGCTAGCTAGACCCTTCTGAGAAGAGACTTGTAGTTCTTTATTTCTTTCCTACTCAGTGCGAAAGAGTCAGCATCCCTTCTGTGTTATACCCTGCCTTGTTTCCTGGCAGTGTTACCTTTACGTTTCTTAAAACCTAGGAATGTCAGGCAGCTCAGATTCTGCACTGGGAACTTCTTGAACACATGCTATGGTAAGTAGTTACCCTGTGTTTGATCTGGGTTGTCCCTTTCCTAAGGGTGGTATTAATTTGTGTTTCAGTTGCTTTAGATATCTATTAGTCATCGGTCTTTGTTCTGTTGGTTTAACGTAATTGTCTTGACAAAACTTTAAAAGCAAAATAGGAACCTGCTCACTCTAGAAGTGTTGCTTGTAAAGCAGAACTTCTGGGGAAGCCCTGAAGAGTGTGGGCAGACTGGGCTTAATGCATGTTATTTTTGTTTTAACTCTGCCCTCGGTGCATTTCAGGTTTGCACGGTGGGTGCAATGGCTGAAATAGATCACCTTGAGCCACCCAGTTACTGCTGAAAAAATGTAAGGATTACTGCCTTTGTTAGGAACCCCAGCTGCGATATGCATTGACAGCTTGTCTTTTGAATGAGTGTGGGACCATGCTGGCATTATTTATTTATTTGAATCATGGGCTTCCTGGTCTTTTGAAGGGGACAGGGAATGTCTTGCTCTTGTACGGAGTGTTTCAGACTGCTTTAAACAATGTGTGGGCCATGATCTTAACCTCAGGGTTGCACGAAATTACATGGGAAGAAGTTACAATTCTTACTGTTTGTTATTTTCTTTGGAGGCAGTATCACTGAAACCTCTTGACTGAGGTGACACATGGTGTTTACCTCTTCAAACTACTTGTCATTCATATCGGGTACAGTGAATTGCAGGACAGTCTGAGAGGACATAATGACTCCATCTACCTAAACCATTCCAGTCTTATAGAAATACTGACACTTAGCCACAGCAGTCTCTCGTTGTGAGGTTATTGTGTTTATTACTTTATTTTGACTCAATGTGATAGTAAGAGAGGTAAGGTTTTGGCATTAGTTCTAAAGGGAGATGGACTGGCTTTGCTTTTATAGCAGTGGCACAAATGTGCCATGTTAAAGCTTAATCCACTTTTTAATGGTGTTTAGAAAGACATGAAAGATTATGTTTTCATGATGGAGTTTCACAACCTTCCTTAATGCTCGAATTTTTCAGTTTGACCAAGTCTGACTACAATTACTTCTTGAGGGTAACTCACAAATATTACCTGAACTGGATGAAAATAAGATGGTAAATCTGATTTGTGAGAACTTCCATAGTGCGGTGGGTGGTTTGAAGAAACAAATGTTAGATGACCTCTGCTGCTTTTTGGTAGTGAATAAACACAGAGTTTTGAAGATGAGCTGGGAAGTGCAGGTTTGAGGTGCAAGAGAGCAGAAAAAGGGCTTAGCTGAAAGTAAGTGGTTTCTCAGGCTGGACTGTCAGGAAGACTTGACGTTTCTGAAATATTTCAGATCACTTAAAAGGGGATGAAGAGCAGAGAGAGGTGCTATGTTTGTATAGACCATGTCAAAGCGGAATAAAGAGAAGTAGTGAAGGATTTTGTGGGAGGGGAAGCCTGTGTGTGTATTTGGAGGGGAAACTACTCATAATGCTGAAATACATTGTGTTGAGAGCACACGGAAGAGAAATGAAAGAAGTTTTAAGCAGTGGCTAAAAGCCTTGCCTGTATATTTTCCTGTAGCCCTTGTCCATCAGCTTTTCTGTTTTCAGTGTTACCCCTGAGACATAAGTTTCTGCCTGTTTTCACTTTGGTAGAGCTAGCTGATCAGGATTAGGGATTGCAAATAGCTACCCTAATTGTTTGCTATCTCCCATCATGGCATGATGCAAAGCTTGAATACTTAGTGAATCAAGTAAAATTTTTGCAGAACACCTTTAAAACAGGAAGTTTTAAAAACAATTGCTTGATGTGTCCATGTTTTATGGTGCCATGTGAGCAGAATGGAAACAAGCCTTCAAGAAAGATTATAGCTGACTACAGAAGCTTTATACAGATGATTTAACTTTGCTTTTTCCTCAATTCTGTTTTTCCTACAAGGCTTGTTTTCTTGGAATTTCTCTTGTAGTTTAACTGTCTCTGTAACTTCACAGCTCTGATTAACCACTTGGAAAGTGTAGCGGCATATTCCTTTTGCTGACAACAAATGGCTTTGGTTAAATATTTATGCAGCCAGCTACTTTGTTGCTAGCGCCCATTTAGTCGGATCCTGGTATTGCTGTGGCTTGCTGCATAAATAGGGGTTTTCCTATCATAGAGCACCATTCACATCATTTTGTCCTATTCCTGAAATGATAGAACTCTTGAGCTAAGCCATACTTGGTTCTTGATAGCTGTAATTTTGCATTCCCAATGAACTTCATTAGTTTGTGGCAAAACTGTGCTGAAAATTCTGAAAAAACGTGGGTTGCAAGTTTGAGGAATAAGTGTCAAACAGGCTTGTTTGAAATAAGTAACTGATGCATCAAACCTGTGCCATGAGAACTCAACCCACTTTGATCAATGGGGTTTGTAATCATTATCTGTTAGACTTAAAAACAGTTTTGTGTCCTAATTAAACGAATTATTTTACATTTCAGCCAGGTTTTGGAATAGGATTTGTAAAATGCACTTGTGTGGACAGACAGGGAGGTCTTACTGTTGTGATTCCTTAGCTACCCTTCTCTCGACATCTTATGAATGAGAGTAACATCAAGAATTAAAGTGTAAATTGAAGTACGGTTGAATGATTTCAGCAAGTAAATTTAACTCTGATGTTACTGTACTAAAGTAATACATTTTGGTTTTGCTCCATTAACAAAGTACCCTGCCTCTTGTGACAAGCAGTGATTCTTAGTTGTCTGGCAGAAGTCGAAGATGGTCACAGAGCCTGACACATCTTGCTCATAGAGGGACAGAGCTAGCTTTTTAGTAAAGGGGCTTGAGATGGGTGTAACTGAAAGCTAAGTTAGCACTTGATGTGCGAATTGTTACCTGATGCAGTTGAAGGAATCAAAAAGATATTTTAGATCAACATTTTCCTTTAAAAGTGTAAATGAAAACATTTTAACTTTATCGGTTTATCACAGAATTATTAGAGTTAGAAGGGACCTTAAAGACAATCTAGTTCCAACCCCCCTGCCACGGGCAGGGACACCTCCCACTAGACAGGTTGCTCAAAGCCCCATCCATCCTGGTCTTGAACGCTTCCAGGGATGGGGCATCCACAACTTCCCTGGGCAAGCTGTTCCAGTGTCTCACCATTCTCATAGTGAAAAATTTCTTCCCAATATCTAATCTAAATCTCCCCTCTCTCAGTTTAAAACCACTATCCTTTGTGCTATTGCGACACTCCCTGATAAAGAGTCCTTTCGTATCTCTCCTGTAGGCCCCCTTTAGGTGTTGGAAGGCTGCTGTAAGGCCCCCCCGGAGCCTTTTGTTCTCCAGGCTAAACAACCCCAACTCTCTCAGCCTGTCCTCATAGGAGAGGTACTCCAGCCCTCTCATCATCTTTGCAGCCCTCCTCTGGACTTGCTTCAGCAGGTCTATGTCCTTCTTACGTTGGGGGCTCCAGAGCTGGACACAATACTCCACATGGGCTCTCACCAGAGTGGAGTGGAGTAGAGGGTCAGAACCTCACCTCCCTCAACCTGTTGGCCATGCTTCTCTTGATACAGCTCAGGATGCGGTTGGCTTTCTGGGCTGCAAGCATGAATGGCCGTCTCATGTCAAGCTTCTCATCCACCAACACTCCCACATCCTTCTCCTCAGGGTTGCTCTCAATCTGTTCTCTGCCCATCCTTTATTTCTGCTTGAGATTGCCCCGACCTTGCATGACCTTGTACTTGGCCTTGTTGAACTTCATGAGGTTTTCACGGACACACCTCTCAAGCCTGTTCAGGTCCCTCTGGATGGCATCCCTTCCCTTCAGCATGTTGACCATGTGATATCACACAAGTAATATGTTGATGGAGTACCTTAAACAAGGCAAGGGTACCTGTAGTGTTACAGACTTTGACAAGGCAAGTACTGGTTGAAGGAAGGCTATTGTGGTTCTCAAAGAGATTCTCCTGGACTGCTTGCCGAAATTTAAAACCCATGCTGAAATAGCCTATATCTGAACCATGTCCAACCTAATCAGAGAAGTCAGTCAACAATGAGCAATGCAAGTTCCTGACCTCCATCTAAGTGTGGCATTGGAAATAAACATACATTGTCTAATGGGTAAGTGAACAGTGTCTTCGTCTTTTTTTTCTCCCCAGATAATTTCAGACCTCGAGTCTTGGAATGATGAGCTCTCTCAGCAGATGAATGACTTTGACACTGAAGATCTTACAATAGCAGAACAGCGGCTCCAGCATCATGCAGACAAAGCCCTGACCATGAATAACTTGACCTTTGATGTCATCCATCAAGGACAGGATCTGCTGCAGTATGTCAATGAAGTGCAGGCATCTGGTAAGATGGCTCCTTCATGCTATTCTGGGCAGTGGCTTTATAAGAATTATCCAGTTGTCTCTCCGTGGGATGTGTGAAAATGACAGAGATGCTGATTAACTGTATACTGGAGATATGTGGACATTTATTTATTTTCTTTTTCCTTTTTACTCAAATAATACGTGTTTGTGAGAATATGTTGTCATTATGGCACGTAATTTTTATCTAAGAGTTATCAGCACCTGAAAATACTTAGGTTTTTAAGAAAGGGATTCCACTCAGGTAGTAAAATTAGAGTAAATCGTAGGGAGTTAATTTTAAAGTTAATCAGAGCAATGCACTCAAGCCATAATTCTCAGCTTTCAAGTAGTAAGTCTTCCTTTTTTGTTTCTTATGCCCCTTCACTTGATATTTTTAACTGTGTTTGGTCACCTAGGGTAGATTTCAGGCTTGTTTAATAAAAAAAAAGGTCAATAATATTGTTTTTTTAAGGAGTGCAAATACTATGCTCATTTAAGCAAATGCTCTGAGGATTAAGTTGAACTTTGAGAAGGAACTGGAAAAGTAAGTGTAAAACAGTGGAAACGGGCTGTTTCTCTTTGGAAGACTTGCAAATCATTTGTAAACGACTGGCTGATTCCAGGTGTGGAGCTGCTTTGTGACAGAGACGTAGACATGGCCACTCGTGTCCAGGATCTGCTGGAGTTTCTCCACGAGAAGCAGCAGGAGCTGGACGTGGCGGCTGAGCAGCACCGCAAGCACCTGGAGCAATGCGTCCAGCTGCGCCACCTCCAGGCCGAAGTCAAGCAGGTAGGAGCGGGCTGGGGGTGTCCCCTTCTCCCCTGGGGTGTCGAATCTCCCCAGGCCCTTGCTATCCACATTTCTTGGAGGGATCTGTGCCCATAAACAGACATGGAAAATTACTTTCTGCTGTATAAAGGCTTGCATTAGGAGGAGGGAGGGACTTCGAAGTGAGCACCGAAGAAACTTCGTCCTCTTAATGTTAAGGGTGTTTTTTAATTTGCATCAACAGTCCATATTTCTACATGGATACAAGTCAAGTATTTGAAGTGTAGAGCAATTTCAACCCATGTTAAATAATCCATACTTTATCATCTGAACGGTGATTAATGAAAATATTAGGACAGGCACACTGTCCTAATACTTTTTGATATATTGCTTGAGAGACCTGCAAATAGTGATAATGCAATATCAGCATGGTTTACTTTCTGGGAGAAGAAAAATGAAGTTTTGCTTCTCCTGGCAATAAAGTGGCAAGTTTTGAGGTCCTTATCTGATAAACGCCGAAACCTTTTGTGAATTTGAGATGCTGTGGGTAAAACCACTGAAGTAGGTGAGTTTAAAAACAAACAAACAAAACTCTAGTAAGGTAAGAGTTTTTGATCTTGCTCACACTTGGCAGCACCACAGAAGTCTGCTATAGCCTGTTGTACTAGTGTGTCCCATAATGGCTCCTAATGCAACTTGTCATTTTTCTGTTTGTCATGAGCTCTTAGAAAAAAATAATAATTTGTCTCCCTCTTGAGATGGTGAATGAGAACTCCTGAATTGCAAAGTAATCCAAAAGGGGTCCAGTTAGCATAGGAGAGGTAAATAACAGGTTCCCAAAGTATTTCCAGGCAGTGGCTGGTTACTCTGTAGTAACAGACCTAAAGTTTCTATGTGGTTTTAAATTAAAGGAATGCAAGGAACTGGTAGTGTCCACTGTCAGTGCAATCGAGGTGTTAATCAAATACATGACCTTCGAGTTCAAGCCTTTGCATACTCTGAGTCTCCTGTATCCGTTTTAGCACTTGTTCATCTGCGTAAATGCAAATTATAGATTACTCCTTTCGTGTGAGTAATGGTTGAGATGAAGTTATATCAGATCAGGATAATTCCTGTATTCCATTGCATACTGTCTTGGGGATGAAGGAATAGAGTGCACATTTGCAAAGGAAAGAGAAGATGAAAAGAAAGAACTGAGGAACTCTCATCCCTTTGCCATACATCAGTGGGTGAGAATGGGATGGATTAGTAAGAAAAATTGTTAATTTCCGTGATACTGAAATAATATTGAATTGCAGAACAGAATATAGGGTATTATTTCAAAGACACACCGTGAAGTGGTTATTTATATTGCATGCTTCCACCATGAAGTGAGTACCTTGCTCCACTAGCTTTGTTTGTATGCAAGTTAAATGTGGCAAGGACACACATGTTTAAAAGCTGTGTTTGCAGAACAAATGTGCTGTGTTCTGGCAGATAAATATAAGCAAATGATGAACATCATGAATTGTAGAGGAATATCCATGTTGCACTTAGCATGTGGTTTGTAGGGCATTCTGTAAGATCTTTGTAACTTTTCCAAACCACTGGTAGCCCTGACTGAAAGTGAAGCTCAAGTTTAGATTTTTAAGAAAGCACTTGAAAAAATTAGTTCATCTTATAATGAAGATATAGATAATATAGGATTTTAGCCAACTTTTCTTAATGGACTGGGATTTAGGAGAAAAAATGGATTCTATCTTATATTCCTAGAACACATCTCTATCAAGTGGGATTTTAGGTTGAATAAAATGCTGTAATAGGTGTGAATTTTCAAGCAAACTTACATGAATAGGTAGCTGACAGAAAGTTAGTGCATTGCAAACTCCTTTTCCAGAATTTCATTGGACAGATTAACCTGCAATACTTCCCCAGCCTGAAGGCCTAAAAATTGAATGGAACTAAAAATGAATGTTGTATCATCTCATAGGATTGCTTTTGATCCCCTTTGGAATGCTTTGGAGCTAGTAACTCTTAGTTTGGATTTCATTTGCCTTTTCAGAAAACCACATCTGATTTATTTTAGTTTTTATTAAATATCAGGAATTGTGATCTTCTCCTGGTTCATCTGCAGTGGGAAAACCTTCATAGCTCAGCAGGTCACAGCTGGGGCTTTACCTGAGAGTAAAATGACATGGTAAACCTCCTCCTCAGTCTCTTTTGTTTGTATTTTGTTGCCTGAAGCAGTGAACACATGGTTTTCCAGTTCAATTACTGTGATTTTTCTGCCAGATTTATTGTTGATGAACTGGGTGTAAACATACTTATATAGTTGGGATGCTGTCTCCATAGCAAGGATTCTAACAATGTTTCCATTTGAATTTTTCCTGCCAAACTGACATTACTGCTATTGTATTTTCACATGTATATAAAGTATAAAACTATATACCTTGTAGTCATGTGAAAACGTTAGACTGGAACACCACAGGAATTTTTCCATAAGGTTCATCTCTCAGATTACTGTGATATGGAGACCTGTAAACTCTCTCCTGGTGTAGTTTTTCAGTCAAATACTTGCAAGGAGTCTCTTCTGTACTAGGTAGTGAAACTTGGAGCTTAGTGAATTTTTAGCAAATAAGCACAGAAAGCAGATAAAAATATCCAGAGTAGTTTCTCCCTTAACTACCATACCAGTTCTGCTTTGCGGCGTTGAACTTCTGTAGATGAAGCCCCAGGACTAGGAGGAAGCAGAAGGGCCAGAAGAGAGAGGTTTAAAGCAAACCTGCGAAGCATTTGCTTGTCAACTTGGTGTGTAACAGGTGCAGAAAGGGCAAAACCAGTGTAGGCTGCAGTGTAGGAAAGCCTCAGAAGATAGGGGTAAGGGGATGCTCACTGAAATAAGAAGGGACAACTGTATGTGGGGAAAAAAAACATGGAAAGGAAAATGTGACTGTTTTATACAGGGCGGGGACACACGAGTAGGTAGAGGCAGAGAAATAGTTAAGACAATATCTGTCTCCCCCAGAACTCCATTTGCATGTTTGCCAGACTTTTTTTTTTTAATTACCTAAAATATAGCTGTTGGATTACTTATTGCTGCAATCACTCCCCCATATTCACTTTGTAGAATGAATGCTTTGCTCTGTTTAACATGCAGCATCTGCCTGGGTCAAAAACCTCTACCAAACTCCAAAACCAATCCAATGGGGTTTACTATGCTCATTAAGTCTTCTCAGTGCAATTTTGTCTCCTGCTCTGATCATGGCGTATGTTCTTGGATATATACCTATGTATTCAGATCTATACAACAGTGTACAGTTTCTTGTACCAAGTGCAAGCGTGCACCATCAAGATTACCTTGAGGTGCTTGGTGTTCTCACGTGCAGGTCTTTTGGATTGGTGCAGAGTCCAGTGCTTGAGCTCTGATTCTTCCAAAATACTAGTCAGGAAGAGTATCCTGGCACTCTGTATAGTGCCATATGGATATGAAAACATAGCTAGGACAGCCGGCTGAAGCAGGTGTGTCCTGTGATCATGTTTAGTTAGAGTCAAGAATTGGTCCAAGAAACTAATCTTAAATCAAGCATTTATCTATAGAACAACCTATTTGACCCTTTCAGGTGTCCCCAACTCCATTTCCACAGTTTTGCTGATGCTCTACTGATGCTTTTCTAGCCTGCTGAAGTCTGCAAGGGAAAAGATGGGGTGTGTGGTCCACCCAGACAGTGAGGTGATGGGAACATGCCAACAAACACTGGAATGCGGCAGCCCTGGAAGAACAGGCTCACTATTTACTAGCACTTATATTTTCCCCTTGAGTCAGAGCAGAGGGAAGGGGAAAGTGTTGCTGGCAACTTTCCTCCTGTGAGTTCCACCAGCTTCTGCACTTGCACCCTGACCTGCAACAAGCAGGAGGGCAAATCTGTGTGTGTGAAATGGCAAGTTCTGTGCTAGCTGTCTCTGCTGTGTATGGTGGGATGCCAAGTCAGGATGAGCGTTGAATGGGTGCTGCTTGAGCATTCCCCTTCATTATAAATTCTCTGGAGAAGGTTAAATGGTATTTTAACCCTAAGATGGTATGTTTTGTTACACTACACCTGGAAGAATTATTTTGTAAGGTTAGCGAAGGAACTTAGAATTGCTTTCGAAAGACAAAGTAGAAATAAAAAAGGGATTTAAAAAATATCTTCTGCCCCTTGTGTTCTTACAGACAAATTCTTTCCTCCAAGTGTAGCTTCTGTTTGCAGTCTGTTGGACTCATATGGTTCCCTCAGGAGTTGTCCTTTTTCTTACTCCTAAGGCTTACCTGGGCTTACTCCCTTGAGTATTGAGAACCCCCAGGTGTCTTAAAAACTCCCTGCTCCTTTCATAGTCCCTTTCACATGCCCCCACCCTGTGATCTGGAAGTGTCTCCTTGAAGCAAGGAGAGATTGATCCAAGGCCAGAGCCATTTTCCTCTTCCTGCAAGGCTCCATCATCTGATCCAGTACTTTCTCCCCAGAGGAGCAGAATGTATGCTCAGTTACACATCTGGGAGGTGCTGTCACGCCCCATGCCTACACTGCAGACTTACTCTTTTCTACAGACTTGCAGGATTTATATAGAAGAATTCAAATACATGCTATCAGGGGAAAAAAAAAAAACAACTTGTTAGTTGTTTTAAAAAAAATCTGTAGAAGTCTGCATTTGGCTACTAGTTCATGTTTTCAGTCAGAAAATCTACATGTTAGAGTAGAGATTATGCTTTTAAATGTGAAGATAAAAGAAGCTGGAAAAGGAATTTGAGTTCATCAAAAGACACTGGGTTACAGTTCAGGATTATCTTGATGTATGGGAGAATTGTGCTGCAAGAAGGAGATGAATTTTATTAGTGACAAATACAGAGCATGATGTACTGGCAGGAATAATCAGCTGAACAAATACAACACAGGGGTAATTACTGGCTGGGCAGCAGTTCCATAAAAAAATTGCACAAATGACAGTGAATAACCTGAGCTCTATACAGCTTTACTCAGTATTTGAAAGATTTTCACCAAAATCGTGGTTATTAACTGGAGGGAACTCATAAAAGAGCAGTGAGAAAAATAAAGCAGCTAACTTCACATCAGAGAGATTGAAGAGACTGAGGTCAACAAGAGAAGAGGAATCTAGAGGAGGGAATTGGATAAGGTTCTTGGTGGAGAGAGAAGGGAAAAACAAAGCTGATGGTAAGAGGGAGAAAATGTCTCTTTGGGGTTTTTGATGGGTTTGGGTTTTTTTCCTGTTGGGCAGGAGAAATTAAATGAGCTGAAATTAAAGCATGAGAGATTTGAGTGTTAGACATTAGAAGGAAGACTTACTGTGATAAAAATGTCTGGTGAAAGCATGGGATTGGAGTTTTGAGTAACGAACGAGGCACAGATCTTTTGGGAGGGGCGTGTTCCTGCTGTTGGTAAGGAATGCACGAGGTGGCCTCCCGAGGCTTCTCCCCACCTGGGGATTTGTCTGGTTTCAGTGAACACGTCAAAGGTGGCACATTCTGAAAACCGAAAATCTTTAAGTAATTAGAAGACATTCAATGGTCACATTTTTCTCAACATTAATATTCAAAAGTTGCTTACTTTTTACTAAGCTGGATGTCCTCCGTTTACATTACTGACAGTGGCTCTTAGGCAAATACTGCTTGTAACTTGGTCCTGTTTCCAAGGTGACAGAAATGGCATTCAGAAACACATCCTTGTTCAGACTATAAACTGAAACCACAAACATGGAGCAGTTGACTGAAAGATATGAGTTGTCAGCTAAGTGAAATGAATAGTGAATGTCACTTGCTATGCTTGTTGAATATATAATTCACTGTAAATATATAACTAATAAATTGTTTATTTATCTGGAACATCAATTCCAGTACTACATGTGAGCCTAAATGTTTTTTTTGTCCCTAACAATGATACTTTGCTTGCTGGTTGGCAGTGGAACTGCATATTTCATGGTCTTCTCTTTTGTTACAGGTTTTGGGTTGGATCCGAAATGGAGAGTCGATGTTAAATGCTGGGCTTATCACTGCTAGCTCTTTGCAGGAGGCAGAGCAGTTACAGAGGGAGCATGAGCAGTTTCAACATGCAATAGAGGTAAAAGCACCATTTCAGTGACCATAGCCAGGAAGTCCTGTGTTACAGTTGATGAGTGTCTGTAAATAGCACTATTGTATTGTACATGTAGCTCATGCCACAGTTTTTTGATTTAAGGAAAAGCTGTTGAAATCATCTTATGGCAAAGAGATAAAAACACTTGCTGGGAAGGTGGGATTTTTGTTACTGTTCATTTTGGAGCTGCAATTCCAGGTGAACACATCTTCTCAGAACCTTTCTGCGTCTTTGTGAAGTGATAGCTGTTCAAAGCAATTTTACTGAAAACAGTGAACCCTTTGTTAGGATACAACATATAATACTAATTGTTTAAGTTAAGAGTAAATGGAACAGCAACCATCAGTTTTGTGTGTTCTGATATATATGTTTTGGGGGTTTTGTGTTTGTTTTTTTTTTTTTTTTACAGTTTGCACTGTATGGATCCTCATCTTAGAGCTTTGATAACTTAAGTTTAAAAATCATGAGACCTCTAGGTGTTTGTCAGTTTAAGAATAAATGACTAGGAAGCTTAAATTCTGGGCTTTCTGGGTCATTCTGTACTCTGATATAATAATACTTATTATAGTTGGGGGTTCCAGGTTTTAGGCAAGCATATGTTTACACAGAGTTACTACAGTTAAAAATTTGCTTACAATGAATGGAGAGTTGTCTTTTGTGTTGGCCTGCATGCCTGCACCTTCATTTGCTCACAAATAATGTGCAAAAGACTGCAGTAAAGCTGTGAGGACAGTAACAATCAAGCCAGAACTAAGATATATCCTTTCAGTCTTCATTCCTCACTACAAAGGGAAAGAAAAGAAACTTGAAATTCATAATTATTACAAAGTGTACTGCAACATAGATATGCCATGTGAAGCTTAATGCTAGGCAGTGACTGTTGCTTACATACTGCTAGTCATTGTTGATTTGATGATAAATCTCTACAGGATTTATTTCCTTTGTATTTGCATAGTGAGGTAATGTAGTGGCTAGTATTAGACAGTTATTTTTAGTTGGTGGGTGTTCGTGCATGTGTATGTAAGTTTCATTGATATAGAGGAAATGTGAGCCTTTGAGGTCTTCAGTGGAGCACTTCATTTTCTTGAACTCCTGAATTTTCACCTCTTGTCAGAAAACGCATCAAAGTGCCCTGCAGGTTCAGCAGAAGGCAGAGGCAATGCTGCAGGCTAATCACTATGACATGGACATGATCCGGGAGTGTGCAGAGAAGGTTGCTTCCCATTGGCAACAACTGATGCTGAAGATGGAGGACCGTCTCAAGCTTGTGAACGCCTCTGTTGCTTTCTATAAAACTTCTGAACAGGTACAGAAATGCTATGTGACCTGTGTCTGCCTTGGTTAATCCTTCACTGTGGCATAAAGTGGTATTACCTAAAAAAATGATTGACTAGATTTGGTTATATTTACTAATTTGGTAACAACTGCAGTTATAGAAAGAATGCAAAAAGCATTACTAGCTGTCTTAGAAAGAGAGACCATGTGTTGCAGCCTCTCAGTACATAAAGTGGTTTTATAAGACAAAGGCTTTTTACCAGGGTCTGTCACTGTCACTGCAGGACAAGGAGCAATGGTTTTAAACTGGAAGAGGGGATGTTTAGATATTAGATATTAGGAAGAAATTCTTTACTGTAAGGGTGGTGAGGCACTGGAACAGGTTGCCCAGAGAAGTTGTGGATGCCCCATCCCTGGAAGTGTTCAAGACCAGGACGGATGGGGCTTTGAGCAACCTGCTCTAGTGGCAGCAGGTTGGGCTATAGATGATCCTTAAAGGCCCCTTCCAACCCAAACCATTCTATGATAAATGAGTAATAGACAAATTGAACTAACTACTAAAAGGCTGCAATGTAATTAGTGTAGCTACACTTGCTTCAATTAGCAAACTTCAAAGATACACTTGGTAGTTATTGGTGAAGATTCAAATCTTCATCAGTCTCTTCCACCACTCTCTCTTTTAATATTTCTCAGATTCTTATTTTTAATTGAGAAAAATCCTGCAAAACATTTTCAAGATTAAACAAAGCTACAACTCCTTAGCTGGATTTCTGCTCGTTTCAAGAAGTTTTGCTTAAACCATAAGTAAGTTATACAGAGGTTTTAATGGAAGTACTTCTGTTTTTTGTGTGGGAGTCAGAGAAAAATCAGCTCCATTCTACTTTTCTGCAGAAGAGTTAGGGGGAAGGTTGGCAAGGTTGCTTCCTCTGTGATCATATCTTAAGACCATCCTGAAATATGCAGTCACAGAGGCAGAGAAAGATGAGCAACTTTAGGGATGGCTTTGTGAGCAATGGCACCCAAGCAGGCCAATGCTTGCAAACCTACAACCAAAGTTTGTCGCCAGTCAAAACATGTCAGAAGCTAAGGTACACACAAGGGTTAGATTGGGTTTCTACTTCTTTGACTTGAATTTGGAATTTCTGTCTTACTGGATTATATTTGAGTTGGACTTCTTCTACCTGGTAGGTGTGCAGCGTGCTGGAAAGCCTGGAGCAAGAATATAAGCGAGAAGAAGACTGGTGTGGGGGAGCAGACAAACTGGGTCCCAACTCTGAAACAGATCACGTTACTCCCATGATAAGCAAACATCTGGAACAGAAGGAGGCATTTCTAAAGGTAGGACTTGCTTTTTTTTTTTTTTTTATGTTCTCCTGTGTTTTGGAAAGCGTGCAGTCAAACACTCGCTCTTACAGTGCTGAAATGTATGTGGGAAGCAACAGTGCCTGTTCTAAAGCTACAGGTATGTCCCAAACTGCGACGATGCGGGAAATGGCACGTTAACTGCTTCTGACAGTGATTAGGGAGAGTACTGCCAAGTGCACAAAATTGTAGCCAGTTTTATAAATATATTTCCTGTTGAACTTCAATAGATGTCAGGTCTCCCACTGTGACTGAAGAGGAGTTGGGAATCACTGCTTTGAGCAACTGTCATTCTAAAGAATGCTTAAAGGCTGCTGCTTTGGAAGAGAAGTGACAGTCACATAGTGCCATTGCTGCCTGTGCATCAGAGCAGCTCTCAGATGTGCTTGGACTAAAGTAGAGTACTGAAGGAGGAAATTGCTAGATAAGCATCTGGGAGTAGTTGAGTTTGTTTAATAGTCTACAGATAAATGAAAAGTTTTTGTTCCAACTAATGTCCTAGTGAAGAGGTTTATTGATTATGCAGAATAAATGTGTAACGGATGCTTGTAAAGCAGCTTAACTAACCCTGTAAACAAAGGCTTTTCCAGCATCATTTTGAAAGATGTCAGAGTATGAAACTTAGTTTTATTAAAAACCTTTTTGTTCTCTGCACAGATGTGCACATTGAAAAATGTATTAGCATAGCTCTAGGTATTTTCAAATATATCAAATAATGTCAAATATCTTTCTGCAGCTGGCATGTGAGTTTCCAGTCTTTGTTTTAATGCAATTTGAGAAATTACTTAGTGTCTCTGTTATTGGATCTAACCATGCTACTTTTATCTAACCTTTTAAAGTGGCATTTTACTTTCTGCTTATTAAAATTAAGGCAGCCAGCCCATATATGTACCTGGTAATGGTGTACATTAAGATGACGGCAGCAGCTGAGCTGAGTGTTGCAATACAGTGGTGAGGACTGAAAGCTCCTAGGGCCTTATCTTAATGTTATAAGGATGTGTCTTAATCATAGAACAGTTTGGGTTGGAAAGGACCTTGAAAGGTCATCTAGTCCAATCCCCTGCAATGAGCAGTGATATTTTAGCACTTTTGGTTTTACTTTAGTGGAGCATTTACTTTTTGTTTAAAGATGTTTTGGAGTACTCAGGTGATTGCATAAGCATGTGCACTCTGTTTATGCAATAAATAACTTCAAGTGGCACATGGCACATCCACAAAACAAACTTTGTGAGCTCTGAGTCATGCTGAAAGCTCTAGAGCAGGGAGTTGCTTTTCAGTATCTTCAGATAAAAAGTAATAGCATTTTGTTTGGGCTTTTTTTCTGCTGGATATGTAAAGATTAACTGTTATTTGTTGGGAAAACTATTTTAGTGCTTGGGTTGGCTTACTTGTAGAAGGGTTTAACAAGCAATGCTTTTTAAAATTGGAGAGGGTGGGAAATGCATAAAAGGGGGATGAGGAATGTCCTTTATCTCTTTCTGGATGTATATGTGTGCATCTTCAAAGAAGATAATACTGCTAACTCTCTAGGCTTGCACGCTGGCTCGGAGGAATGCTGATGTCTTCCTGAAATACCTGCACAGGAACAGTGTAAACATGCCAGGGATGGTGACACACATCAAAGCACCTGAACAACAAGTCAAAAGTAAGGGGTTTATTGTTCTTTTTTTTCTCCAAAGAACATGATCATCATGTGTTGTAGTGTGTGCAAGTGAAGCCTGCCCAAGTGGAAAGGGTTCTGTCAGGCTTAACAGGAAATAATTAAAATTGCTCACACACTTTGAAGGAGCTGCCAGTCATCAAATTCTTTTATACCCAAATGAAGTTGCTTTGAATTTATTTATCTCCTGCTTACACTTAATCTTCTTTCAATTTGAGACTCAAATGTGCTGCTTTTGTTCAGAGAGCGAGATAGGGAACTTCCATGTGATAATATTTGGTCTGAAGCCAAATGGGAGCTGATCACTGTAAGCTTACTCAGTGTGTTAGTGTGGTGCGTTCTGCGAGTTCCTTGGGGGTGCCAGGGTGGTACAAGATAATTCTTGAGTGATGGCCTTGGACCCTTCATATAGTTGAATCAGTATTAGAGAACTTCATGAAGTATAGGATAACTGACATCATGTTTAAATTAGATGTGTAGATAGGTAGTAGCTGAGGTGATGCAGACAAGAACTAGTACTTGGGGTTTAGATTTTGATGGGATCAATTCAATGTAGTGCAGCTCTAAGATGTAACATGCACTGTGGGGAATGGAGTAGAGAAAGAAGTCTGTAGGGCTTTCAGGCACAAAAGGACAGGAATTAGTAGGGTATGCATAACTGATGGGCGAGGTACCAGAACAAATCGGAGAGAGAGATTCAGAGAATAAATACTGAATTTTACAGTTGTTAAATATTGCAGTTGTATTCTGCTTGATGCATTTTGAAGCTGTGATTGAACACTCGGACCATGCTACAGACTCAAAACCAGAAAAGTCTAATTGTCTAATTAATCGCTGTTTGCAGCTACCCAAGGGGAGTTATGCAGAGGATGGAGCCAAACTCACAGGAACACAGCGATAGGACCAGAGGAAAAAGTTGCAGCAAGGAAAATTCTGAATGGATATAAGGAGAAAGTGGTTACAGCAAAAGTGAGAAAGCACTGAGTAGAGCAGGTAGCCCAGGGAGGTAGTGGAATCTCTGCCCTTGGGAATTTTGAAAACTCAGTTGAACAAGCCCCTGAAAAACTTTGAAGTTAGTCCTGCTTTGGGGAGGAGACTGGAACAGGTGGCCTCCAGAGGTTTCTTCCACTCTAAATTACTTGACAACTCTATCAGAACAGGACATGGTTGCTGCTTCACTTTACTACAAGGAGAAAACAGTTTGTGTTAAGCTTAACCATGTGTCTGACAGTACTCAAATTGAAAATCTCCCTGTGTTGAATTTTTTCCATTGGAAAGATAATAGGGTATTGGCTGTACTTTTCACTCTAAGGAGATAATTGGATTGTGGCAGTTGAAACTTTGAGCATGTAGAGCTAAGACAAAGGATTGTTTCTCCTCTGTCCCCAAGGCATCAACGTTTAAAGAACTATACAAGGCAAAATTTCAGCACAAATGCTAGCAGTATCAGTAACTGAAGAAGTGTTGCTAACATTTGTCACTCGGCTCTTCTCTTAGTAGTAGACTAAGAAAGCAAAGCAGAAGCAAGCAGGAAGTTGTAGCTACCGCACTTACTGAGTAGAAGAAAATGTTAGGGCTTTTAGACAAACTATTTTTTAGACAAAAAATTCAGTTTTAAAAGCTGTGTCAAAGCAGTCATTCTGAGAAATGTAAATGTGTTCAGATGAGGAAAGAGTAGAAAATTCTCTGCTAATGTCTTTAAAAATAATTATATGTCAGAACTGTAGTACTATGCATGTTTTGTGTATATTTAAAATCCTGGATGAGTGATACATGTTTAAAAAGCAACAAATATCCCCAAGCAGGAAAAAGGTAAGCTATGGGCTCTAATACTTTTTCCCCATTAGTCATGTAATACATGCTTCTGAGAATTAAGCATGAGCCAAGATAGAACTAGTGAGGACTCCTTCCTTTTAGGAAGGTATTGATGGTATCGTGGTAGCAGACCAAATGATTTACAAGTTCACTTTGATCTTCCTGTTCAAATATGCATGTAAGGAAAAAAATAAAATCTCTCCTCATCTCTTTTCTGAATAGATAAGAGAAAAAAAAATAGAGTGTTTATGTCATTTTGGTGAAATAGAGATTTCATGTGTTTTGCTGGACCATACTCAGGTGTGTGCTTGAAACAGCGTGTCAGCTGTGATTAGCGTTATAGTATAACGAACACTTTAAAAATCTGAGCAACTGTTTCTGCAGAACTGCTGAACCTTCGTTCAGTGGCATACTTGATCTTTATTCCCAGCTGCAGATTATGATATCTAGAAAAGCAACATCTTAATTCAGGCAAAGTTTAGCTAAGACCGTGCTTCATGGGAAACAGGAATCATGATGATACTGAACTCCGAGAGGTGTCCTTCTGTCCCTTCATACCAGTGCAAATAAATTCTTTGAGCTGCAGTTAAGAGTATCCAAATACTGTACTGGACATTGTGCCAAAGCTGAATTTTAGGAAGGAGTTGTGGCCTGAAGCTGTGCTGTGGCAGGTGGATTCAGTCAGAGACAATTGCTGTAATCTCAGAAATGGAGCATCTTCATCTTTGCTTCTGCTGCTGATTTCCTGGGCTTCTTTGTTACCTCTGTCTCTGCTGTATGGACTGCAACTGAACATAGTGCAGGAACTTGTTTAGTAGAGCTCCTATTTCTAGATAGGTAGAAAGTGCAGGATGGATAGAGACAGCTGAAAGCTTTCCAAGCCTGGAGAATAAGATGGAAATTTAGGAAACAATCGTAACAAATGTCAGAATCGAAGAAAATGACAACAGCAACAGGGACTATAGTTCAGGAGGCTTAAGATAGAGCTGCTCATCCAAACCTAGTATTAAATGTTGTTGTTCTGTAACTTCAAGTATTTTATAGTTGTTTTTTTTCCCCTCTTCCTTGTCAGTCCAAGAAATTAATGGCAACAACACAAGTGCTGCCCAGCCAAATGTCTCTCACTGGCTTGCCATCTGTATCGTGTCCTGACAGGACAAATGCTGTTCCAATAAGCTAAATTCACTTTGCTTGCTCTTTGTCAAAACTACTTCGCTTGCATCACTATCAAGATGTCTCTTTTTGTATGATGTGTCCAGCTGGGTGTATTGCATTGTATAATGATAGGCCTCCCTGTGTCTGTGAAATCTGGCACATACTCTGAGCAAGCATTTTGGAGGTTGTATAAGGCAAAAATAAAACTGAGAAAGCAGGTGAGGCTCAAAGCAGATCAGCCCATGGCTTGGCTGAGGGACAGATCGGTTGAGGCATATTTGAGGGTAGCCTGCCCAGCAGGAAGAAAACCTTGGCTGCAGTGACTAGATTCCAACCAAAAGCAAGTCCTGGGTGATCTCAATGCTCTGTGGCAAGTGGGAATATGGTGCTTCCAAGCAGGAGGATGTTGGCAGCAATGCAGACAGGTTTCATAATCCTCAGGGAGGCTGTGAGGAGTGGTTTTAATTGGTCCCAGATCACTGGTAGAGATAGTGAGATGCTGTTCCCCTCAGGCTCCCTTTATTTGAGTTTGGCCTTCAAACTGTTTCTTGGGAGTTGTTAGCTTTTGGGATGTAAGGCATGGTGGACCCGCACAATGGGGCAGGAGAATGCAGAGGTGTTAAGAGGCCCAGCACCTGGGAGCCACCATTCATAATTATGGAAAATATCCAGCTGTAGGTATAAGTAGAGAAGCAAGTAAAGCATTATTGTGAAGAATGAGCCTTTGTGGTGGTCTCTTCTGCTTGACCTCCCCTTGGGCTCTTTGCACTTCCGTCAGAATCACCTGGTGGAGATGTTGGATGTCCCCATTGCTATGTATTTCAGCTTGCCATCTGGGTTTGTAGTAGCTACAAATACTGGTAGAGCTGCTGCTCTAGAAGAAGCAGTGGGTAAAGTGAGCTTCACAAGAAACCTGCTTTCTCTCTTTCTTTCAAGAAGAAAAAACAATAAACATTAAAGAACCAGAGTTTAGATCAAATCTTCTGCATGTAGTAAGCAGAAAGTCTTTGCCCTCCAGGAAGAATTTATAAGCAGACATGTGGATTTGCAGTTTAACAGTGGAATTTGGATGTGACTTCCAATGGCGGACAGTTTCTGATACTCAGGAATGGAATAAAAACTGTGAAGGTAATTATTTGATTACCTGGAAATTCTCTCACGGATCAACGAACACTCATATTGGAACAAGTCAACTTACTTTGGCTGGATGTCCACCCTCCGGGTTGTGGTCAACAGCTCAATGTCCAAGTAGTGACCAGTAATGAGTGACATTCCTCAGGGGTTGGTACTGGATCTGGTGCTGTTTAACATCTTTGTCAGCAGCAAGGACAGCGGGATTGAGTGTGCACCCTCAGCAAGTTTGCCAATGATACCAAGCTGTGTGGTGCGGTCGTCACCTTTGAGGGAAGGAGTGCCAGCCAGAGGGACCTGGACAGGCTTGAGAACAAGGCCAAGGTCCTGCGTGTGGGTCAGGACAGCCCCAAGCACAAATTAAGGATGGACTAGAGAATGCATTGAGAACAACCCTGAGGAGAAGATCCTGAGGAGAAGGCCGTTGGTGGATGAAAAGCTTACCATGAGTTGGCAATGTATGTGCATTTGCAGCCCAGAAAGCCAACCACATCCTGGGCTGCATCAAAAGAAGCGTGGCCAACAGGTTGAGGGAGGTGAGGTTCTGACCCTCTACTCTACTCTGCTGAGCCCCCACCTGGAGTACTGCATCCAGCTCTGGGGACCACAATATAAGAAGGTCGTGGACTCATGGAGTGAGTCCAGAGGAGAGCCGCAAAGATGATGAGAGGGCTGGAGCACCTCTCCTATGAGGACAGGCTGAGAGAGTTGGGGTTGTTCAGCCTGGAGAAGATAAGGCTCTGGGGAGACCTTATAGCAGCCTTCCAATACCTAAAGGTGACCTACAGGAGAGATACGAAAGGACACTTTATCAGGGAGTGTAGCAATAGCACAAGGGATAGTGGTTTTAAACTGAGAGAGGGGAGATTTAGATTAGATATTGGGAAGAAATTTTTCACTATGAGAGTGGTGAGACACTGGAACAGTTTGCCCAGAGAAGTTGTGGATGCCCCATCCCTGGAAGTATTCAAGACCAGGATGGATGGGGCTTTGAGCAGCCTGGTCTAGTGGGAGGTGTCCTTGCCTATGGCAGGGGGGTTGGAACGTGCTGATCTTTAAGGCCCCTTCCAACTCTAACCATTCTCGGAATCTACTCTATTATATTGCTGTTGGTTTTGATTATTATTTTTTTTGGAAGGGGAATTACAAGCTTAGTATTTTTGTGTATTTTTTTGTTACTAGGGTTTCTATTCATTTTATATCTGCTTCTGTTGCATTTGTTCTTGCAGTGACCTAAGATTATGTATTTGCCCATGTGTATTAAATTATTAAAATGTTTATAGGAGACCAGTATATTCAGAAAAGTTTTTTTTTTTTTTATTTATTATGATCAATATGAGATGTTAAGCATGTGATAACTTGTGCATGCTTGTTCTTTCTGAGGAAACCCCATCAAGAACTGGCTTTATCAGACTACATTTTCAGTTCTGTTAAACAGTGGCAGTCTCCATATGAAAAGTAATAGGGAGAAAAAAGGTGTTACATTTTAGTTGCACCTCTAGTTTCTTTAATGGACATTTCTCTAAATAATAATGAAACAGGATTCATTAATATCAGTAAAAAGAAAAAAGCTAAGAGTGACAGAAAGAGTAAGTGTATTGAAATTCTACAACATAGGGTACTTTATTCCACTAATTTTAATCTCATATTTCAAAATTAGTTGTAATAACCTCTGTTGAAATTATTTTCATTTCTTCAGATATCTTGAATGAACTCTTCCAGAGGGAGAACCGTGTGCTGCATTACTGGACCATGCGTAAAAGACGTCTTGATCAATGCCAGCAGTATGTGGTGTTTGAAAGAAGTGCCAAACAAGTGAGTATTTTATATAAAAATCCTCTTCAGTGTGATTGAGGTTTGAGATCCTTGTCCCACAATAAGAAATTTGCCATTGACTTCAATATTTGAAATGGCTGAAAGATCAGTGATTAAGATAGAAATTAAGTTAAATTATTTGCTTTTCCTTTAATGCAGAACAACAAAATCTGTTGAGGCAGGGTGTCTGCTGTAACTTAAGGGTAGTGTTTTGCTTCTCCCAGCTTGATCTGGTACTTGTGAATCTCATTTCTGCAAGCTTGTGTTTGACAAATTGTTACGCTTGTTAACTTTGACACAAACACTGAATTTGACCAGGGAAATAACAGGCAGCAACATTTTTTTCCAGTGTTGGGGGAAAAAACCATCTAATTAAGTTGATTGGCAGTTCTAGAAAACTGACAAGTTCGATAATTCATTGAACGATAATAACTGAATGACTTTGGAAAGTTTTTTTGCCATTCTCTGTGTACTTGGTTTTATGGTTTCTTGCATGGTAGACACACCCCTCTGTATTTTGAATTTATCAGTCTGGAAAGAACTAACTACCACATACAAACTAATCCCCTTCGCTAATCAAAACATAAGCCATAAAAATAAGTAGGAGGTTCCAAAGCAGAATTAGTGACTGGAATGATCTGCAATAGTTTTTTACTACTTTTTTAATTTTTTTAACTGGATATAGGACAAAGAAAGGAAGCTATCTGTTCCTGTTCTGCAGAAAATGACACAACGCCCATAGTGTGAAATATGTTAGAACTGCTTTAAAGGACTCAAAAACCTAATTGTTTCTTTCTTTCTGACAGCAGGCATAGACAGAGGCTGAAATACTAGTGGTCTGTTTTTCTCTCTTGAAAGATTTCTGAAGTCTGTCTTTTATGATTTTGCAAAGAAAGTAATGCAAGATAAATCTTGGAGTGAAGTTAAAGATTAATATAACAACACCCCTTAAAACAAACAACAACACCCCTTCCCTGCCCCCCACCCCACTTTTGAATAACCTTAACTCCAACCTCTGCCAAGCACATGACCTACTTGCTTTTGTATAGAGATTATTGACTGACAGTCAAACACTGGAGATAAAGATCTGTCAGCATTTGCATTGTAAATCCCATTTTTCAGCACTCACCAGTTCAGTCATCACAAACTGTATAGGACTCCACACTCATTAGCCAGAAAATGGAAATGTTGCTGTCTTCATTCAGATTTTTGTTTGGAAGTTGGAAGAACCCATTCTTTGTGCTTTCAGAACTTGATGCTCTGCTGTGGGAGCAGATACCCTGGCAGTTTGAGAGGAAAATGGTAGACTCTCAAATCCTTAAGGGCTCACCTGGCCACTAAATTGATTTCTCCAACATAAAATCCTGATGCTTATATGAAATGAGAGCTGATCTAAACTGTAGCAATTAACATCAAGATGAACTTTTTGCCATGTTGTGGCTCTAGAAAGCTGCTAAAAAGTTATGAAAAGGCAACATTTGCAGAGGGGAAGACTTTTTGTTTATCGTTCATTCCAGCATTGTGTAATAAACCCACTAAAAAAAGGTGGAAGTTAAAAAGTCAGAAGGAAGAAGTATAAAAATAAATGTTGTTTTTAACATCAGCGATAACCAATGCTGCTTGTCCATATCAGTCTTCACTTGCAAAGATTGACATTAGAATGACAAGGGGCATCATACAGGTATTTAGTTGAAATGTACCTTTTCTTGAGACTAGTCCAAGAGTTGTTGGTTTGTTTCCATCAGTAGCACTTGAAAAGTCCAGGCCCTTCTCATCAGGCTTGCATCAGCACTAATATGTTTCTAGGTAGATGGCATCCTAGCATTCACATTCAGTGTTGAATTTTGAAGGCTTTCTGCTTACTTTAGTTTTTGTACCAAGAGGCAAAAGCATGCTAAGTGGAAGGAAGATAATCACATTTGTTCAATCACAGCCCTGATGAGATTAAATTCTTGGTGGAATTATAATACATATGGTGCCTGTTCTGATTCAGTGTAAGATTATGCTCTTGAAAAATACGTATATACTGTCCACCAAGTTGAAACTTCTCCTGTTCTTGATAATGTGGATAGATAAAAGGGTAAACTGAAAGTATGAGAGATAAAAGGAAGAATGAGGACTCACTAGCAATCTACTACTTTTTCTCTTGGAGTATTAAATTTTTTGTCTAGCGCTGTATATATTCACTGAAGACACAGAAGTGCATTTAGTAACAAAACAGTTCTAAGCAAGCCATATTAAACCCTTTGATCAACTGACGTTGACTTTGTCAGAACCAAGAGGCTCCTAAGTTCACGTGCTTCTGCGTACTGCTGTAGTAGCCTATATTAAGAGCTGCAAAACAACTTGCTAATGTCAGTCTTCAGTGGTTTTTTTTGTTTTGTTTTTTTTTTTTTTTTTACTGTTAGCAGTTTGAGAGAACTATTGTGTTTTGGGTCTTTTTATTTGGTTCCCCCTCCCGCCCCCCTTTTTCTGGTAGCCAAACAGTAGGATCCCTCACAACCACTGAGTTATGCTTAAAAGGGCAGCAAATATTAATGTGGGTAGAACATAGATAATAACCTGGATCACCATGGTTCATAACAGTGAGAGAGCAAGGTGCCAGGATGTGAAAGGGAAGCAATTTTAGATTGCTCTTCTTAGTTCTTGTCTTTTACTACCTATACATACATTCATCGGTTTAACTGATATGTTGGTCTAACTGATAGATTCCTCCTCTGCTGCAGGTTTCATTTCCAGGAGTACATATAAATACAGACTGCATTTTGTGAGGCTGGAATACATGTCAACTAAAGAGTGAAATGCTAATTAAATCTTATGTGATTGGAAAGTTTAGCCTACACATTTTGCAGTCTTATATACATTTTTAGAAATTGGAAAATGCATATTGCTGAGTACAGCTCTCCTGTGTTGCACCAAAAAAGTGATTATTTTTTTTTTTTTTCTCAGCTGGGGAGTATATTAGCAAAACTGTAGATAGACGTAGTCAGTTAGAACCTTTTAATAGTGTAGTCCTGTAGTAGTGGACTTTCCTGAAGTATTCAGATTCATGTGTCAATTGTTTTTCTTTAGTTCTTTAAGCATTGCTTTGTAGACTAAGTGAATTATTTCGGAGCTACAAACTGTTTAATATTGTAGAGGCGTTAAAAGATTGCCGTGAGTGACATAGAATAAAATTTACTTGTGGCCAATCTGTGTTTGTGAAATACTGGCTGCAGGTGGTTTCTGTTGGCAAGTGTGTTGCTTTTCTCTTACTTTTCCTTCTTTATTGCTTTATTTAGGCTCTGGAATGGATTCACGACAATGGAGAGTTTTATTTATCCACACATACGTCCACTGGCTCCAGTATCCAGCACACCCAAGAGTTGTTAAAAGAACATGAAGAATTTCAGATCACAGCAAAGGTAAAATAAATAAAAGAAAGTATGAAAGATTTAAAAAAGCCAAAACAATCCATATTCCCCTGTCCTTCCCCAAAAAACCCAATGATGCGTCTATAAAGATTTGATTACTTGCAGTGGCTTGCTTGCTTTATTTCTGCTGGGAACAGAATAAACCAAAAGATTATCAGAAGATAATCATTGTTACGGGAGCTCCATCAACCCTATGTGCAGTTGATTTCTTATGACAAAATTGTAGTGAGGTAGCTTTAAAATGCTTTTTAAGTAAACTACAGACCTTTCAGTGTCTTTGATTTCCATGTTTATATCCTCATGTCTGTGGATTACTGCATGTTCATTTAGGACATAAAATACAACAAGACATATTATTATTCAGCTGTGACTTAATTAGAAAACAGCAGAAAAAATAAAGCTTTACTTGTTAGGTTACTCATTTTATTAAAGGATTTTGTGATTCTGCTGTAACTTTTTGAGCCATGGCAGCATTCTGCATCAGTGGAGGCCTATACAGACCTGCAGATGTCACTTGTGAGGCTTGAAAGTTTTCACATGTGAAAGGCAATCAGTGCATGACTGAAGTACCTGAGCACACATAGCCTTGTCTGCCCCTGTGTTGTGTTTTGTTTTGTCACCTCTTCAAACTGTCGCCTTTTTCTACCACTCTGCTCTCCAATCTTCATAGAGAAATAATAAAGCCCATGAAAGTAAGCAAGTGTTCATTTGTCTGAAGGACCACCTCCGAAGAGACTTTGGAGATGAAGTTGGTTATAGGACACGTGGCAAGGGAGAAAGGAGAATCTAGAAACAACAGTGATCAATTTTGCTTTTCAAACCTGGATTTTCATCCTTCTGAGTTTTGTTCCAGCCTTTGTTCTGCTGGATCCCTTCCAGCATGCAGAGCACCACTGCCCCACTTGTTTCCTCTGTCACTCAGCAGATGACGTGGGTGCCCCTTTTGAAAGGATGTTGTTAGTGCCACTCCCTTGGCATTTTGCTACCTGTTGGGAGGATGTATTAGCCCTTGCTAATTCCATAGTGAAAAGAAATGTTTGGATGAGGAACCATTAGGAAAGAAAAAGAATAAATAAAAAAATAAAATAAAATAAATGACAAACTGTATTTTCCAGCTGATGTAAGAATCCAGTTTTTATTCACTGTTTTGCTTAACTCCCTGTTACCAAGAGCCCTGACAGTGTGCTTTTCTCTGACGTGGTGTGAGAGAGAGAGAGGTGGAGGTATAAACCCATCCATTGTGGATGATTTATGATTTACATGAAAGAAAGTGTGTAGTCTTAAGTTAGCTTGTTAATTGGGAAAAGCAGTTAGTTACAGACTTGGCGGTCGCTACTTGTTCTCTTAGTTTCTCTCAAACAGAAGGATCTGAAGAATATAGTCTTAATCTGTTAAAGTGTAAAGCATATAAGAAGACTTATCTCCATCTCAACATTTCAGTGACGTCTAAAGGAGGTAGATTCTTGAGACTTTGGGCCAGGTCCAATCCTAGTGTTTCAGTGGTAATGAACAAAATATCCTCTTTGGCATCAAACCCCCTTTGTATTAATGCGAGGAGATTACCCATGCTCTAAAAAGCTTGCCTAGCAGAGTTTAATCTCTGGATTAGATATGGAACACATTTTTGAAAGAAAAATTAATGACCTGCTTCTAGTCATGTAATAATAAAACCCAAGGAAATCTATATTCATCTTGTGCTATTTTTATTAAGAAAAAGGTACCTCTTTAAAGGAGTTACGGGGAAAGGGAGGAGGGAGATAGCTCCTTTGATGGCTTTTCCTACTACACTTTAGTAGCAGGTTAAGCAAAATGATCCCCTTCATGGTAGGTAGAGCGAGTAACTGATATTTTCCTGTTTTCATATAGCAAACCAAAGAAAGGGTGAAGTTGTTGATACAGCTGGCTGATGGCTTTTGTGAAAAAGGGCATGCTCACGCAACAGAGATTAAAAAATGTGTCACAGCAGTGGATAAGAGGTACAGAGACTTTTCCCTACGCATGGAGAAATACAGGACCTCTTTAGAGAAAGCTCTGGGTATTTCCTCCGATTCCAATAAATCGGTAAGAGAAATTTGAGTGTGATGACAGACAACAAGCTTTGCTTGCATTTATTTAGCTATCATTTTTTCTTGTCTCCTTCCTTAATCAATTCTTTCTTTCTTTAATAAAGAGCAAAAGCTTGCAGCTGGATATAATCCCAGCCAGTGTCCCTGGGTCAGAGGTGAAACTGCGCGATGCTGCTCATGAGCTGAACGAAGAAAAACGAAAGTCTGCCCGGAGGAAAGAGTAATATGTTTATTTCTTTTTAATGAATGAGAATGCATAAATCAATCCTGATAATGAAACAACTGTCATGGCTTGTCTGGCAGCTTAGTAATTGGATAAATGGTAAACAGAGAGATATTACTCAGTATTGCCTTTTATTCACATGCTTGTTCTCACTGATAATTCTAGCATGTCAGAATCTTAAACTTTCAAAACTATGTTAGATTTCTTTTAACATGCTTTTTTAATTTTAGAAATAATGTGAAATAAGTGTTTAAGGAGAGGAGGGAGGACAACAGTTAACTTACTATAGCAAGTGAAAAGCATTTGAAGAAAAAATTCCATCTCCTTCCCCATTTCTTTTTGTGCTGGTTAGTAATGGCAGGATGTTACCTCTTATGTTTCCTTCAGCTGTTGTCTCCCTTCACATTTCAGTTCTCAGATTTTTCTTGCAGCAGAAAAAGCAAAAGCTGATGAGGAGAAAAATATATTCTGGTTATTATGCATTCATAATTATCTAACAGACTGAGATTTGATTATTCTTTCTGTTGTCACCTAAGGTTCATTATGGCTGAGCTAATTCAGACAGAAAAGGCTTACGTAAGAGACCTCCGGGAATGCATGGATGTAAGTTTTCTTTTTTTCACTAATCTTTGAAGACAGGTTTCAATACGTTTCTTTCTGGGTGGCTTTTTTTTTTTGGCTTTACCAGCTGAACATGATTGGTTTGCAGTCATAGGACCAAATTAAGTATCTTTTCTGCTATTAAGAAGAAAATTGGAATTACATCTGATAACAACCAATTTGGACTTCATCCTATGTGTTTTGCATTTGTCAGTACTGAGTTTCAGCATTTGCTCCTTTCCCAATTCATAAACATGGGGTTTTTGTTTTAGAGACGGGAGGGGGAAAAAAGAGGGGTTTACTTGATTTGCTTTGCTAGCAATAGAGAAGAGCTTGTGTTAATTCTCTTATTATGTGTATCACACGTTCTGCTGCTAGGTGACTTTTTGAATAGAAATTCAGAAAGATTCTATGGAAAAGTGCCCAGTAATTGTTATATTGAAGCAAGTGATGTTTGGTGTTAGCTGTTGCACAAAGCATGAACTTCTAGACTACAGGCATGACCTTGACAAGGAATATCCTGAAGCATTAGAGGTTGTCAAGAACACTATGCATTTTAAATGATGAAGTCTCGGGGACTATGTCAAACTGTCAGTTGTAGAACTTGGATTTTACTGTCAAAATCACAAGGTATATTTGACACAACAGGTACTGTCACAATTGGAGATGATGATACTGTGTGATGTTTCCCCAGTTTCTCTCCAGGAAAGCATACTTAAAGATACCTAGGTGCTTCTCTTCAGGATTTATCATGATTTTTCATGCATCTTTTTTGTTCTGGGCAGACATATCTATGGGAAATGACAAGCGGAGTCGAGGAGATCCCACCTGGTATTGTAAACAAAGAACACATTATCTTTGGAAACATGCAGGAAATCTATGAGTTCCACAATAAGTGAGTGACTTATCTTCCATTTCCATATTACTGCTAAATCCAAATGATGACCTGAGGGATTTCCTAATGAAAATATTGTGCATGTGAATAATGGATGCTTGTCCATAAAAAATCTAAAGGGTTTCTTCTTGCACTGCTAAATTGTTTCAGTTGCTTTTTGCAGCCAGGCAGGTATACCAATAGAAACCGTCTTTTTCAATCTTTTCAATCTTTCCAGCATTTAAGAAATTTATTTGGTACATTAAAATTTTACTGTAGATTTTCCAGTTGTTTTAAGGAGTTGGAAACCACTGGACTCAATACAGATACAGCCCAAACATGAATTTAAGACTCTTCCATTCCTTCAGAACCCTCTTTCCTGATTTCTAAGTGTGACTACTAATGGGGAAAAAGTAGGGCTTCCTGCTTTTTTCTTGGTTCTTCAAAGCTTCTTTGGAGATGCCCCACCATTGTTACATTTACTTGAGTATGGAGCATGAAAGAGACTTGTCCACTTGTCTGAGTGGAATGGCTATGAGGCAGATCTTTTAAGTAATAAGATATACCTAGCATATTCCAGAACCTGATTTTAGTCCTTCGTATACTTTGTGTTAACTTGAGCATCCAAAAAGCAAGTCACCTCCTTTTTCTCTTGAGATTAAGACTAAACTTTTCTTGAAACTGACACAGTAGGAAACCTTCTTGATGGAGAACAGCAGCAGTTATTAAATTTTTGAGTTCTCTTATGTGTTAATTGCATGTCTGCTAGATCAATTTCTGATCTTCACATGAGAATGTCTTGAATTACATTTAATGTTCATTCTATTATTGCACATTTTTACCCATTCCTGTTATCTTTATTTCTTTAACTCATGCTGTTGGTATGAATTACAATGTTTTCTATCCGCCTTTATTCACAGACAATAGATCAATATCAGCTGCTCTAATGAAAATGTTTCATGTGCCTGTACTGTTTGTTTCTTTCCTACCTACAGTATATTCCTTAAGGAGCTGGAAAAATATGAACAGTTACCAGAAGATGTTGGACACTGCTTCGTTACTTGGGTAATGAAATCAGACTTATATTTAAAAGTAACAAGAGAGATAAGAAGCATGAAAGGATAGGTTCTTGCTCCCAGATCCCATTTTAATTTGTAAAACTACTTCTTCCTTCAAATTTGAGTAAAAATATATGCATTTTTAACTGGGGAAAAAAATTAAGGCACTGGTATCAGATGCCAATGCTTAGCTGCTCTTGAAGTTTGTGCAAGTTGCCCAAACCTTCATTCAGGCTTGGTTTGGTATCTTGGTCTTAGCTATGAATAATCTACTTTTGCATACGTTGGTATCATTTTCAGTCTTGCTTGCCTGATATACTTTCTTATGCTGCCAATTTCAATGGGAAAACAATTCTGTGTTGTTAAATTTCTTGAGAGAGAAGATTTGCCCTCTGATAACAGTGTAAAAACTTCCAAGACAGAAATTATGCTCTCTGATAACCTATGCAAATTTGCATTTTGTTCTGCAGGCAGACAAATTCCAAATGTATGTTACGTACTGTAAAAATAAGCCTGATTCTACCCAGCTGATATTAGAACACGCAGGAGCATACTTTGATGTAAGTACTTCGTGTCCATCTTAAAAGTATGCCATGGCAGTTTGAATCATGCACTTGCAGTTAAGCTGAGCGTTTAATTTCTTTAGAAAATGAAAGTTTCCTGGTACTAATGCTGCAATTTAGTGTCAGGTTAAGAAAATCAATCCTATATCTCACATGGTTAACTTATATTGCTCAGTTGGTCTCATAAAGCTGTCAAATCAAATGTAAAAACTCACTGTCACATCTCAGAGCAGTTCAGAACTGGGAGCGCATTCTGGCAGCAGCAACTGAGACATGAATCTTCAGCTCTCGCAAGCACATTCTGCAAATCTTAGCATTTTGATGTGCTTAGTTTGCACTGTATGTGATAAAGATGGAAATCTTTGCTAAATTTTTGGAGCACCTTTAAATTGACATTATATGTAGTGGTAATTCAGTTGACTGCTATTGTTCAGAGCTGCTAAACCAACCACCTTGCTTATTCAGTCCCAGGTCTCTGCTCCTTTTTGTTTCTTCCCCTGCTGTGCTGAGCCACTAAACTGTGTAGTGACACCACACATTTTTTTTAGACTTGTTTGCAGAAGTAGAGGGAAGGACATCATAAATAAAACAAAAAATCCCTGAAGTTCTTGGGGTTAATTTCAAAAGTCTGTCACTGAGGAGATGGGGTTTCGAAACACCGTAAGGAAAAGCCTTTCTGTGAAGTCTATGTTACATTTTCAGTATTTGAAGAAGAGTAGATAAATTACAGGAAACCCAGCAGATAGGACAAAAAGAAATTCAGAGAAAAATTTAGTAAACAATATTTTTAAAAAGAAAAAGGGGCTCTGATAAAACCGTATTAGAAACAAGTTCTTGCCACCACTTCCAAAGGAGCACCCTTTGATCCCTTTGTTTTACCACTGTATCCAGAGCTTTCATCCCCTTATCCACCTAAAGTGGATTAAAAGCATGAAGACCTAATTCTCTGCACAGGTAACTTCAGGATCTTCCATTGATGCCATCACCGGACCATGAGAAAATGTCACATGTATTCCATCTTCGGAATTTCTGATGCTATAATTGTGATTAGAAAGCACATAGCTGCAGTGTATAACATGCTGTTTGAAATTGTGTGGTTAAAATATTTCCAGTACTGTGATAAATGGCAAACACTGGCCGTGAAGTTCAACCATGATCAGTACTTGAAATCTGTAATTATCCCATATAATTATCATCTGATTGTATTTTCCTCCTTTAGCTTTGTGGAGGTCATTCTTTTTTTGTTTGTAAGTGGCTGTTTTCTTTTTAAGCTTTTGTTAACCTCTTGCCTTTAGTTCGAAAATGTTACTTCGTGCTCCCCCTTGTGGGGGAAATGCTTTCTGTGACTATTAACGGTGAAACTGCCAGGTGAAACAACCTCCACCTCAGCCTTCCTCTGTAGTCCTGACTGTTCCCTGAAATTTTTTTTTTTTCTTTTGCGAGTAACAAAGGAAATACAGATTTTTTTTTTATTTTTTTTTAAAAGGTGTTGCCACACGTTCAGTATCCATAATCGTTGCTATTTGTATTTAGGTTTGTTGAAAAACTTCACAGGTACCCTTAGAGGTAATAATCTTTGGTTTTGTCAAAGTGAGCAGGCAGATGCACAACGTAACTATTTTCTCTGGCTGTAATCTTGTCATCCCATCTTTTTTATTTCTCCATGCTAAAATAGAATTTGTAGTTTGTAGGTAGGTAATGTATATTATGGCATAGCCCACAAAGCAGTCTATGTCTGAGTGTTGGTGCTCACAGTCCTCAAGTATTTGCTTTTTTCATGTAGGAGATACAACAACGACATACACTGGCCAACTCTATCTCCTCTTACCTTATCAAACCTGTCCAAAGGATAACAAAATACCAGCTTCTCTTAAAGGTCAGTATTAATTCAGAGTACTTTGTGTGATTCTGCTCTTTTTAAGAAGAAAAACATCTGGCTGAAGTTAGGAGGGCTGTTTTACTCTACACTCTGAGACTACAGCACCTTGGGCAGCCCCCAATATTGCTGTGATATTTTTTGGGAGCCCACTGAAAATGAAAGAAAGCATAAATAAGCAACTTTTTGACCAGGTTCCTGTAAACCAAAGAAGATACCTCTCTACTAATGTTTACTTAGAAAATATAATTTGCATTTTCAGAGTGAAAAAGTAATTCCTGGCTATACAGACAGGCATATTTTTGTAATAGTTTCTACCGCAAATTTTTGCAAGCCATTAACTATGTTTATGGTATTAAGTACTGTACAATATATAAATCTTTATACATTTTATTTATATATATATAATTTATAATATAAAATGTCTATAAAATATATAAACATATATATGAGTGTATATATACTCACACTGGGTACCTGTAGTGCTGTTGCACAAACAGTTGTTACTTGTAATGCCACCTGGAAACATCAAGTAAATAGTAGCTGTTAAAATAAACAAAACTTTTGGAAACCTGTAGTTGGACAGATGTCTTGTTGACTGAGCAGCAGTGTTCTCGAGCTGTGCTGGGTCTCTGTTAGGTGGCATTGATTGCTTTGTAATAGCTGCCTAGAAAAGCACAGTAACTAATCTGTGTCTCCCCTTTTTACTTGAGAACTGCAGTGGATGATTGTTTTTAAAATTTCTGAAAAACATTGCAGACTATTTCAAGTCAAGTTGGATGGAAACAAAGCTGTCATTTTAAACTGAAACATACTATCTATTCTCCCCTTGCAAAAAGGTACAACTTGATTAAGTTATAACTTACGGAAATACTCTAGGCTGTGCTGTTTCAGAAATTTTGGAGTATTGATTCCAACAATTTATTTTATTTTAAATCTTAATATGCCTTAGCCACTATATTGTTGAAGTGATGACATAGATTGTTTTCACCAGTGTTTGCAGAGCCAGATGGCTTTGCTGCATAGTAAAATGGATTTATTTGGGGGTTGCTGAGTTCTTTTTTTTTCCTTTTTTTTTTTCCCTATAAGATCAGAGACATAAAACATGTAAAGATGGAAATACGAAAACTTCAGTGAAAGCTGAAACATTTTACAGTTCTGGAAGTTTTGCTTATTTTTCCAAATAGTATTGAAGCTGCTCATCTTCTGTGTCTCCTGGAGGATGTTTAGTTACACTTACTTTTCTGTGCACTTGTCATGCAAAATTTAAGTGTGATGATGTATTGTTTTGCTGTGATAGTAGTATTGGCAGTTAAATAAAAATAGTGTAATGATGATAATAGTAGGAAAACGGAATTTAACCTGAGGGAATGAATTAAGTGGGCCTTTTGAATAATAGAAGGAACACAATATGCCTTTTTGGTTACGTAAGCTACATTTTATCTTGATACTGGTCAAATGCTGAAAGGATGTGAGGAAATTTGAATATCAGCTCAGCTGCTGTTAATATCTGTGGGATGTTGAATGGGCAGGGAACTGCATCGCCCTAAATTACACTATAGCACTTGAGCATATTCCATTCTCTAACTTCTGTCCATTACTTTATGCTTGTTTGTATTCAAAAGTTTTGTCTGTAGGATGCTCTTAACTGTGTGAACACACGATAGAGTAATTTATGGAATACTTAAAATGAAAAAACGTAAATCCACTTATCAGCAGTAGTACAGAGCAGGTCTTTGGTGCAGTGGAACAAAGACTGATGTTTGGGGTGGGAGGGAATCCTTTTGTGCTGTCCTGCTTTCCACCATCCTCATGACCTGGCAGCTGCATTGTTCTGGGCTTTGATGTAGCGCTGCATCTGATAGCTGTGTCTGTGCTTATCAGAAAAAATGTTGTCCTTCATGGAACTTTTAAAGATTTCTTATTAAGCAGATGATCTTGTTTAAATTAAAGGTGGTTAACTGAAAGCTTGGGCTGCTCCTTGAAGAACAGATCATGATAAATACCAAGTATGCCATCATGTCATTGGCAGAGTAAGAAGTTCAAAAAGATTTTACATGCCAAAGATGATTCTTTGCTTGTTAGAAGTCCTATTTGGTTGTCTGTCGTACTAGTGTAGAAATACCTGATAGAGAGTACTCATGTCTGCTTGTGTGTTGCAGGAGCTGCTCACATGCTGTGAAGAAGGTAAAGGTGAGATTAAAGATGGCCTGGAGGTGATGCTTAGTGTGCCAAAGCGAGCCAATGATGCCATGCACCTCAGCATGCTGGAAGGTAGGATTCAAACTGGCTTTCCAATTCGGTCATATGCTGTACATTAACTTTGCTTAATAACTTTATTACTTTATTATGTTGAGAAGGTCTGAAAAATGTGAACATTTTCTTATCTCTGTGTTTGTATTTTATATACCATTTATCTGGAAATATATAAAATGCAAGCTTACATAGGAAAATTAATTGTGAAAGACATCTGGTGCAGTTTTTTAATTTTTAAAATGTTGTTTCTTCATGATCTATAGCTCTGCCACTACAGATTTGAAAAATATGTAGGCTAGCAAAGTTTCCCTCTACTCACTTAAATGTAGTAGTTGAGTGGTCAGATATGATAGCTTCGGCTGCATTTTCCAACCAGTATCCTTGCTGCCTTTACATGAGGCGCGTAAGTGTATTAGAGGTGATTTTGCTGATTTATATATCAAATAATTGGCTCCAAGAAGTTTGCCATTTTCACATCTGTTTGCTGCCTGTTCCATAACAGACTTTTCGTTGAAATGAAATGTATCTTCTGGCAGTAAAATGTCAGCTTAAGCCAATTTAGCCTGAGCCTTAGCCAGAACAGCATAATCATGTCCATGGCAGACAGTGGAGGTTGGATGTAATTGCTTCTATGTCTTAGAACAACTTTCTGCCAAAATCTGTTTTATAATTGGCACGTTATCATGTATGATGTTGCCACTATATATTTAGTAATAAAAGTGCTTTTCTTTGGATTTAATTTTTTGAGAGAAAAGCAAAGCTGCCTTACCTTGCAGTTGCTGAATAAAGGCTTAAAGGTGCTTTTAGTCAATATTTCTTTTCATCCTCTCTGACTTCTAGTAGTAAAATGGGGCTTGTAACAGAATTTCCAGTGTCATGCAAGTTACTATAGAACTCATCTTGGTTTGACGTATGATCCTTGATCACGTGAATGCTCAAAATCACCTCTTTTCCCTGGTGTTAAGCAATAATGATGTTGGTCAGTTTGCAGGACAAGTTCCAAATGCTTTGCTCAGGAGATGGTATTAGTATAAATGCTGACCAACTTTGGTAATAATCTTTTAACACTGGGAATGCGGTTCTGGAGAATATCCTAATCTTTTACATAAGTTGGTTTTATAACAAATCATGAGCTTATTGTTGAGTCATCCCATGTTAGACCAATATAGTGAGTGAGCACATTTCCTCTTTATGTCTCGGGAAGATTTTGAATGAACATCCTGATGCAACTTGCCTCTGATGCGCTCCATACTGTTGCCCTGTTCAGAACAGAAAGAACTGTTGTTTTCTCGAGAAGCATGCTGCTCTCTGTTCAGAGAATATTGGCAAGCTGTATCTATGTAAAGTGCAGTTTAATACCACTCAGAAGAGTATGGTAGATTAACTTCTGTTATCCTCCATCTCTAAAGCTGTGTATTAAACTGGGAACAGAACACTGTACCGCTACAATGGAGCTAAAATTGTTGATATTCTCAATTTTCGTCTTTACAATTACGTCTCAAGATAAGTAATCCAGCTGCTATTTCTTCATTGTGGGTCAATGCTGGAGTGACTGAATGGCAGGCTGATCACATGGCAATCACTCCAAGCGGCCGTTTTGTTCCATCCCCTGTTGGAATGTGTTTGTGTGCTCATTGCATACACAGTGGGGAAGATGTATCACCAGAAAAGGTGGCACTTTGGAGCTTGCCAATGTCAGAACAGCCTGATGTGCTCTCTGTGTCCTTGCAAGTTGCTCACTTTCTACAGTGGCAGAAAGCTTGTAAGAGAAATCATTTTCATCAAGGAAGAGGTTACCAGAAGCTGACATAGACAGTCTGTCATTTGTTGGTGAAATACTGCCAGAAGAGTTGATAAACTTGTTAACAGTTGGATCACTAAATTTAGATACAGACTTGAGCTACAGTTACAATTAGTATATTGCAATGTTGAAAGCAAGTCTTGTTTTTCGTATTGCTTCCTTGGAATCCCATCTTCTCAGGGATGATGTATTTGGGGGGAAAAAATCAGATTGCTTAATAAACAGAACCTGTGCTTTTTTAATTTCCTTGTATTATCAACTTATTGTGAAACTTTCATCTCCATGGGTTTTTTAGGCTTTGATGAAAATATAGAATCTCAGGGAGAGCTCATCCTTCAAGAATCCTTCCAAGTGTGGGACCCAAAAACTCTAATTCGAAAGGGAAGAGAGAGGCACCTTTTCCTTTTTGAGATGTCCTTGGTTTTCAGTAAAGAAGTAAAGGACTCCAGTGGAAGGAGCAAGTACATTTACAAGAGTAAACTGTTCGTAAGTATGGGAGAACAAGTGATCTTATTTAGAAAACTGTCTAGATTAGAGTGTGGCTAAGCTCAGATGATTTAAGTGAGCCTGAAGAACTTGAACAACGGTTATAGTGCACTGAAAGAACAGCCTTGGAATCTGAAGACTGGCTCTTACAAGTTTGCTGCTTTGTCATGCTTTTGAGGTGAAAGAGCAGGCTGAAAGTAAGTACTGAAGGCTACGTGTCAATCTTGGTGTCTCAGGACAAAGGAAAATCAAGATTGGGCAGGGCTGATTGTCTCCTAATTGTGTGTGTAATTACTGGTTCTTTAAGGCTTGTTTGTATAAAGGAGGAGGATGGAAGAAGTTGACAAGCTGCTTTCCTCTTGCTTATTTACTATTGCTGTTGTAGTAATATTCATGTTAAGGATTCCTTTTGGTGGATATTCTACACATACTGATCTGGAAAGGCAGGAACTCCTTGTTATGGAAAAGTTCATTCCAGAATGTCTACTGAGACTAGTAGCCTTACAATAATGTTTTGTAAATATAGTGATAGCTCTTATTGTCTACTGAAAGGATGTAAAGATGGAAAAGTTTTTCTTCCCATTTAAAAAACAAATTTAAAAAAAAAATTAAAAAAAAATCCACTCTTTCTTCCCATATCTGTAGCATGTATGCTGTACAGAATGCGACCCTGGAATTTGTATCCTTACCTTTCTATCTCACAGGATGACTTGGGTGAGAGTAGTATTCACACTCTTATTTTAGGTAGCCTAGTGAGAAGACAGCCTGCCGTGGCCTGCTCTGCATCTGTTGGAGGCAGGATTATCTTTTCTACCAGACAGTTTAGAACAAGTACTTGAAATTATTTTACTGCTTAGAATCACACTTTTAAAGACATTATTCTTATATTGGTAATATTGGGATATATTACTAAGTCTAGATGGTACAAATACTGAGTATTTTCTCCCTCCTTCAGCTCCTTTTCCGTCATTCTTTCCCCCTTCCCACCTCTGTGTCCAAACTGGTAAAGCGAGTTCGTTCAAAAAAACCTCTTTTTTTCTCTATCTTACTTTGCATATTCTGTCACTTGATTTCCAACACTTGCTTTCCTTCCTGATATAAGGTAATTAGCGGGTAACACAGCTGCAGCCATTTTGTTGATCATGCCTTTCTTTGGTGCTTTCACGAACTTGAAATACAAAAAACTTCTGGTGTACTGGAGGGTAACATCGGCTGCCAAGGCATTACATGGGAGGGGAGACAGAACTGAAAAATCAGTCCCATAAGCTTGTCGTGTCAGTTCCTCCAGCAGGAATTTAGTAATAGCATTGAGTCCTAGAGAAGCTGCTGGAAATCTTGAAGACTCTTGTGCCTCACTTTTGAAATGCAAGCATTCTCTTTGTCTTCATATTCTGTATGGCAAAATGTCCTGTAGTGCAGGTAACTATTATGGCAATTCTTACAGTTTGATCTTTAGAAAAGGCATTCCTACAGATGTTGAAAGCACACATTTTGATTTGAGCTAAACATCTTTTTTGCCCATTATCCTGTCTCCTACCTCTGGAAGAGGTGATTTTACAAAAGTGAGGTCCTCTTCTTTACTTTGGGCGTGATGACTATCATGGTTTCCCCAGCACAGGATACTCAACAACATGACTTGTATTAGTGGAAGAATGTGTTAATAAACCCCTCTGGCAAGAGATAAAGTGTCCAAAAGTAAATGCTGAGGGAGGGCTATGAGAACAAGGCAAGCAGGTGTTATTTTACCAGAATACTCTCCCAGTCACCAGTAACTGGCCGCTCAGGGGCTTCCTCTCCTGAATGTGGTTTCTATACATTCAAAAACCTGCAATGGATTTCTCTTCTGTGGACCTCATGCAGGCTTTTAGCATCCAGTGTCCTTTGGCAAAGAGTTGTATTGCTTGACTGTGTATTGGGCACAGGCCAACCTCCCTGTGTTGGGTTTTGAACCTGACTCCCTCCCACTGGTTTCGCTAGATGCCTGCCAGTATTGAAAGGGACAGTGAAGAACGTGTGTCCACTTTACTGCTCCTTACTGTACAGACCTCTACTGCATTGTCTCTTGTAAAATTAATAACATTCACAAGTGTAACAAGGCTTCCAAATTTACGAGGCTTTAAACAATAAACAACATTAAAATTTGTACTACCCCATGTACCTCATTCACACTTTGTATTGGGCAGTGCAATAGGTTATATTTCTTTGAATTACCTAATGTAATGTTGGATTAAGTATTTTACAAGGTTTTTAACACACGTGGGAGTTGTTGGTGAGTCAAGTTTAAAATCCATCACAAGCCTTTAAGTATTTAAGTGAAGAAAAGTCCATTTTACTAAAAAGAGATGACAAAGCTGAAGGGGTGGGTATGTTGGGTTGGGTTTTTTTTAGGAAAAAGAAACAAAAAAAACCCAAAAAACACCACCAAACAACAAAACAAGTTGGCATCCAAATGAGACAAGAAAAAAATTATCTTTACTCAGGTACTGTGTATCCAACATCTTTTGTAATGAACTGTATATGGGCTAGTGATGATGCATATGAGGGGAAAAATACAGCTTCAAATAATGTAAGAATGCTTAGCAGCTGTGTTTTGGCGTGAGGGATCTTGTACTTTGAGCTATATTTCTTAGTTTGTAATTTTTTTTGGAGTAGAGCCTATATGAATTGTTTAACTGGAAACCAATCCACATGATTGAGATGTTGTTCCAGTTGGAAAGTGAAAACATTTTGGATGATAATTAGCTATTAAGGTCTGACATTAGAACATTCCCAAAGATTGAATGTTAATGTAGTTGTCCCACAAAATCCTCCAGGGAAACTGCATTTCTGAATTATTTCATCTGTTTCAGAGGGAAGGGAACACACTAGGAAAGGCTCCTTTGGCAGAAAAGAAATTAGACTTGTAGAAGACATCAAGAAAAGCATATCTTATCTAAGAGAAAACATAAAAATCAATAAGCAGTGAGTGTTCCCTGATGGAAATCAACCAGGAGAGAAGCCAACGCTTATTTTTTACCAAGCACCTTTTTTTAGACTTATAAGGCTTTTATTGTCAAGTCAAAAATAGAAAGTAAGCAATTTGGTATCCAGATTAGAACTGCTATTGTTTATTATTACTTTACAGGAAAAAATGTTTAGTTTGTACTTCTTCCTTTTTTGAAGAAGCCTCACCGCTGCCGCCAGAATAAAGGTTTCTCTCTAGTGTATAGGTTAGCCTTAGGCTTCTAAAAATCTTTTTACATAGCACAGCTTAATTATTTAGAATATTAGCATCCCTTTGTGGCTTCTGAGACAAAAATATTTTGTCGTCCTAACAAATTTTTCTTAATTCCAGACTTCTGAACTGGGTGTCACAGAACATGTAGAAGGAGATCCGTGCAAGTTTGCTCTATGGGTTGGAAGGACACCGACTTCAGACAACAAAATTGTTCTCAAGGTAATCTTAGCAGATTTGCTTGTACAGTCTATACTAAACGTTGTAGTTACTGTTCATACTGGTTGGGAAGGCAACAAATGATGACTTTTCCAGCTTTTAGGGGGACAGCTGCTGACAGGTAATTTTCCTTTGTGTGTAAAGGATGTGGTTTATATCTGACTCAGGTGGCTTGACAGCAGAGGGGAATCTGTGGTCTACTGAAGGATTAAACAAACTCTCTTCCGCTAATTGGAGTAGAAAGAGGTTTGATCCCGTGGACTTCCATAGTTTGAATACTTCAGCCATGAGCTGACAGAACAGCTGATATGCCACAGACAAATCATGGCATCAGTGTTACATTTCACACTCAAGTCATTGCTGCTTGTTGATGCTGCTTTTCATGGCCCATATTTTTATCAAAAGATTTTATGTCTTTCTGTCAGCTACAAGATTTTCTGAAGATACTTGCCTTCAGATGAGAGTGCATGCAATGCTTATAGATTTTGGGTCTGCTGAAGTTACAGGTGTCAGTAGTGTTCTTTGCCTAACTAGGATAATGGCTAAATCCATTTCTTCTCTGATTCTGGAGTGTAACCTCCTACTGTTTTCAACTGGAGAACTTTTTTGTAGTACTAGACACAGCTAATGGGTGATTTGATGTATTTTGAGGACTGTCTCAGATTTGAAACTTTTCTTTTGTGTGTCTTAGCTATGTTAAGCTGAAAAAAAAGTTCATCTTCCCATTTACAGGTTAATACACCTACTATTAAACTTGTTTATGTCTCCACATATATTTTTTGTAATTACTCAATAATGCCACTTAAAAATGACCACCTGAATTTATATGTTGCTACTCAAATTTACATGTTTTCCTAGTGAATTACAAGCTTAGAAGAGCTTACATCAGTTTTCTGACAGAAGTCAGTGAGTGCAAGGAAATGAAATGTAACATCACTGAATAATACAATTTGTTCAGTCTTAATATTCCCATAATGTCACACAGTGCTTTGCAGCCCGAAATCATCCTCTCAGAGCAGAGCAGTATCAGGGGTTTTGTTTAAGGGCTCCCTGCGTAAGATCACTTTAAGGTGTTCCTGTTCTCCTCTTTACTTAGAGCATAGAATATGTAGATAGCTTGGATAGTATATGAAACTTTTCAACAATTTTGTTGATTGTTTTTAATTTGTTTTTGAAGGTTGGAAAGTAACACTTCATTAGCTTATTAGTGTTATAAGTAAATTCCATGAAAACCTAAATAAAAGATTTAACGAAACTTTGCATTTGTTTTCTTCTAAATGTTTTTGTTTGTGAAAGAAAACAAAGATCTTTTTCCTAACTGTTCATCTGCTCCTGCAGCTTTCTTCATCTCTTTAGAATCCCTGGTTATTATATCTTTATAGTATATTAATTATTTATAATATATTCAAAGCCAATTATTTCTGGAGACAGCAATTAAGAAAAGTAGAAAGTTTATATGTAATTTTTTTAGAGCTGCAATAATGTTTATATTTAATAGGTTTTCAGGTGCCAGGGTTAAATTGGATTAAACAGTTAGACTACAGGTTGGGCAGCTACATATCATGTCTTTTCCAGGGTGTCTTAAAAATGTAGATGGTACGTTGCAGGCAGTTACTAAAACACAATTCCTGAATTAGCTTTCTGCTTCCAGGTATGTTTCAAGAGTGGGAAGAGTAATACATGGAATGTCCTGTGGAAGTATATGTGTTGTAGTATAAGTTAATTTTTTTGTCAGTGTTAGTAGATTATTATATAGAGTTAGAATTGACCTGAAACGTAGCATGGGTTTAAAATACCAATATTCAAGGTGTATTACTGGAATTCTTTAAGTAAGTCAATCCACCCTGTCTCGCATAAGATGCATACATGGCTTTAGCCTTCAAGTTATGAATGAGGAATCTGAATCTAAAATAAAACGTTTTTTCAATTAACCATATTAATAATGTTGAGAAGTGTAGTCTTGGTGATTCAAATAGGTTGAATTTCCTTTTCTCTGTTCAGGTTTTCAAAAACTATTCACAAAGTCATTTGTTATGCCTTGCTCTTTGTGCTTATACGCACTGACTGTATGTGTGGATCTTCTCAGCTATAATAGTCCATTGTGGGGGTTTTGTTTCTTTTGCATATCAAAGGCATCCAGTATAGAGAATAAACAGGACTGGATCAAACACATCCGGGAAGTGATACAAGAAAGGACCATTCATCTGAAAGGAGCATTGAAAGAGCCGATCCACATCCCCAAAACCGCACCAACAACAAAACAGAAAGGAAGAAGGTAAGTAGTATTTAAAATAATCAGAGATCTCTAAGTACACAACAGCACCCTTTTCTCTGTAGTGTTGAATTTCTAATGACTTTCAGTGAATTGGACAAAAGCAAGAGTCATTTTGGCCAGCTTTATCTTATAATTAATTTCCAGTTTCCTGCACTGCTAAATTTGTTGAGATTTCTTCTCTGAACAGTCCCTGACTTGTGTACATTCAGCCATCACAGAAGGCATTGGGAACTGCAGTACAGGATAGCTGTGCATTTTAGATTTTCAGATTTCTGTGTGTGTTATTCAGGTCCTTGGTTTCCTTTCACGGAGCTTAAAATGTGTGACTGAGTGTTCTGCTTGCTAGCTTTGGCTAAGCAGCTGTGCAAGTTTCTTGCTGTAGTTCTGGCTGTTTGGTTATTGCTTTAATTCTACATGATGTAGACCTTGAGCAAACAAATCTGTTCTTTTAAAATGTAGAACCAAGTATTAAGAGCTGAGTATTTGTTTTTTGCATCGGTTAGTTTGGCTGGTGTCTGTTGCCACGCTGTCTAGGTGCCCCTTCTTTAGAGTTGCAAGTGGGGAAGTAACACTTTACAAACACAGTGCTAATATTGTAATGAAAATGTAATTATTTGCAGAGACGGCGAAGACCTGGACAGTCAGGGAGATGGTAGCAGTCAACCTGATACTATTTCAATTGCCTCACGAACCTCACAGAACACGCTAGACAGTGATAAGGTAAGTTTCCCAAGTTTGCTCGGTTCTGAGAGTGAATGATTCATCCCTTAGTGTGAGCTAGAGCCCAAGATTAGTCCTTAGTACCTTCAGAGAGAAGGTATGGAAATATTCAATCTCTTAAAAATAGCTGTATGCAGTAGAGAAAATATCTTGATACTATGAGGTGGCAGGGGTGATTGTTTAAATCTTCATAGGTCATGAAGGAATTATGTTTGTTCCAAACGGAAACTGATTTGGTCCTCTCTCTTCTGCAGTTTGTTCAAAGATGTGACCCAGTTTAAAAAGAAAGTATTGTTTTAAATAAAATTTGATACTCATGCACAGAACTTCTTTTGATATCAGTCTCAGCCTTTCTGAAAGCATACCATCTGCTTTTTGTGTTAGCTTGAGGTTGGTGGTTGCCATGCAGTTACTTTTGTGAAGGAAAAACACTGTGTTCATGGGTTAGAGAGTAAGGAATGTTTGCTTTCTGCATGACAGCTGATGGAAATCACCGTATTAAAGAGGAGTAACCCACAACCCTATCATATGATGCTAGTGTTTCCTTTCCTCTTTGTCTGCCTCTAGATTCTGGCTGGGTTATCCCATAAGGGTAACACAGCCAGAGTTTCTTATGGATGGAAGAAAGGCATCAAAGCAGCAAAAATTCCTATGAAACGTGTGTGTTACTTTGGAATTGAAAGATTTCTGACAAGTGAGAAGTGTTAGGACTTTGGAGGGAAGCAAAGATGTATAATAGAAGTTTGTCAAACGTAAGAATGAACAAAAACATAGAAGCTGCGTAGCAAATTGCTTGAAAATGTGGTTAGGGATTTCTGGTCTATTACCTCAGTGGGTACAGTTGTTTTGAGCCACCATTCAAACTATGCAGGTTTGCATACTGTCCAGTTATATTACAGGTTTCCAGAATAATATTTTGACCATTCCCATCATCATCTAAAAGAGCGTTTTCTGTATTTTTACATGTCACTTAAACTCTATGGTTAGATTTTGTGTGTAAAGAAGAGGAAGACAGAAGGGATTCATAAGGTGCTTAGGGTTGCTCTTGTATTTGTCAAAAATAGCCTATGTTTTGACCTTTTCCTTTGTACATAGTTGGTCTGTAGTTTTGGTAGTAGTTTCTTCTATGGATAGCTGAGAGAAAAATGGTTGTTTGGAGCAAAAAAAGCATCTTTTGATGACTCTTCTTATGCTATTTTGTTCTTTGCATTCTTACTTAGCTTACTTTTAGTGATTTACAAAAATTGTGTTGTGTATACTGGCAAACAGTTTAGTTCGGGTTTTATGCGTCCTTAAGAGTTCAGGTAACCTATCCCACTCAAAAGTAAGACATGCTGTCTCTGATTTCCCTGATTGTTGGCTGAGATGTCAAGCTGTGTGCACACAGCCTTGCTGGATTGTGCTTCAATTCAAATGGAGGTGATGCCATCCATCCCTGCTGTGCACAACCATTTTCCCCCTTCAGTTGTTTGTGATGTACTGTTTACTGGGGAATAGCATGGACTGTCTCCTTCATGGTAGTATTTCATGCATCGTGTGAGAATTGTGAAGAAAGTTGGCCAAGTGAAATGCCCTCAGGATTGTCTTCCAATATGACGTAAGGAGGAGTCTTAACAACAACCTGTTCAACAGGAGTTAAAAGTTAAAAGGAGGAGGAGTGGAGAATGCTTTTAAATGTTTTCCTGACAAATTAAGTTTTAAATTTGGTTAGTGAATGTAGTGTTGTTTTTAAAGTATTTCTGAGTTCTCACGTTACTATATAAAATTTTTGTTAGACTTCTCTTTGACAAGAAAAACAAACTAAAAACTGGGAGACTCCCTGGAAGTTACTTGTGCCGTGTATTGTATGCCCAAGGAAGGAATTTTTAGAAGTGTGCGAATTAGCAGAGTAGATTTTTTTTTTAATGTTTCTATTTTATGTTTTGGTCTGTTAAATACATTGAGGAGAGAAAATTTTAATCGGTTTAAAAATACAAAATTATAATTATTAAGGAATAGTAACAGACAGAGGGCCAGTGAAATCTATAGGTTATCTTAGCGCTCTTGCTGAATCTGAAGTAATCTCTCACTTCGTATGTTGAAAATTCATTAGCTGTGGTCCATTTAGGGTTTAAAATTGACCCTGTTTTCTCAGCCTAGAAGCTTGAAGTATGTATGAATGTCTTAGAGAGATGGAGTAAAACAGTTTTGCGGATTTTAGGTGCTGTTTATGTGGTTAGCCAGATGGAGAACTGGAACTCCTCAGTCGAATTTGTTCCAAACTGAGCTGGAATTTGAAATTGAGAAACATTAAAAATATCAAGTAATTTAGAATAGTGTTAATCAAGTGGTAAAAATGTTTAGCACTGTATCACTTATTGTTCTGTGGCTGAACGTTTTCTGTTCATGTGTATCCACTACTGTGACTAAGAAAAGGCAACAAATACCAAACGTCATACTAATCAACAGCCAGGTAAAACTATTCTTTTATTTTCTCCAATTATACGTTCAGACAGTTGATTATTTTGAAATAAATGTTTTGCTTAAAAGTGCTAAGATGTTACACAGGGAAAATATAAAGAACTAAATCCTTTGTTCAAAACTCAATACTTTTTCTCATCTGTTCGGAGATATACATTGAAAGAGCTACAAGTCCTTAGGTTTGGTACTAAGTGGTTGAGTATTGTCCACATGAGCTTCTTGCATTGCATCCTGTTTTCTAACATAATCGGAAATGCCTTGACAACAGAGAATAACTTCATGATTAGCTTTTTTCATCTCCACCCTGGCTTTTCAGACTAGAATTGTTACTTCTGATTGTTGGCTCCTCTATTGCATGTTGCTTTTTAGTAATAACTGGGATGATGCAATAGACCATATGTTTATAAAGCTGACATCCTTCCCAGCTTCATGTCATCTGAAAACTATATTGGAAGGTGGAATTGGAATTCAGAATCATCTTGGCAAATGGGAGAAATTAATTGGCAAAATACCATGCAATTTAATAGGAAGACATTTCAGATAATGTGAATAGGTGGAAATAGTTAACTACTAATGAAAACAATGAGAGTATTGAACAGTTTTTGAGAAGATGGTTTAGAAGCTTATAGAGGCTCACAAGCTGTTTATTATTTTAACAGTGTGATGCAATTGGGGGGGTGGGGTGGAGCGGCCCTACATTGGCTTGTAGAAACAGGGTGCTGTGCTGCAGAACACAAAGGCCTCATTCTTACTCAGCACTCATAAGGCTCTGCATCCAGTTTTGAGTACAGAATTTAAACAAATTAGTGGCCCATTGGAAGAGTTCCAGGAGAAAGAAGGNATTTTGCCCTTTACCTTTTGCAGCTTTCCTTCCATTCACCTTCAGTAGCTGTATAGCCAGCATTTTACATGGTTAACAAATAAAAGAGATGACACTTGGCCCATTCATTCCACCTTTCAACAGTTCCTAGCCTCAAAGCTTGATCTGATTTTAATGTCGTCTTTTGAACTTGACCCAATGCATAGGAAATGAAATGGGGAGGCTGAAGGAAGCAGTGTAGGTCTGATAAGTTTTTTCATGCTTGTATTAAGTGAGCTGGTAGAAGCAGGAAATAATCCGAACTACTATTTTGGTAGCTGAGCAGATGAGAGGCTTTTAGAAGAAGAACTGTCATAGCATGTTATCCTAAATAGTAGGAATCCTGCTAGCTGCTCTGGGTGGTCAGTGGAGCAATATTTTATTTTTAACAAATTGTCTTTTGTGCCCAGCTGGTAACACTTTGTACTGCTTCTATGTGAAGTTGTATTTCATTCTCATGCTTCTTTAAGCTTGTATGTAGTACTTTGGAACACAGAAAAAGGATTGAAGCAGCAGGAGACAACCAAGTATTTAGTTCTGCCAGCTGAGACCACAGAAGAGAAAAGGCTCCCATCAGTAGAAAAAATGCTAGTGAAAAACCAGACGTGGCTCTGAGTATATGCCTCTTTTCAGAGTCAGAAACCAAGTCTGGGCAGCTACCTGGTCAAAGCAAAATATTCTTTATTTGAGACAGAACTTCTGTGTGTCTCCCATTTCTTTTCTCCCACAGTGCACTTGTTTCCATTTTAAAAGGGGATTAAAGATTTTCATGCTTGAAATAACTGAGAAATCTTATTAGTTGCTCTCTTTCCTTTCCTTTCTCCTCAATGTAAAATTACCATGGGACAGTAAATTTAATTTGCAGTCCTGAGAGGAGGTTATATGGCCTGATGTAAAGGCTCTTGTACGTGGCAAAACTCTTGTCACTGGTGATCTTTCCAGATACTGGTGGCAGATGAGTTCTTGGTGTGGTGTCTCTGACTTCAGCAAACCTGTACTAAGAGTGTATTCAGCCAGTGTGTGTGCATTACGGTTTGTTTTTTTTTTTTTTTTCTCTCTACAAGTGACAGTGATTAAAAGGCCCCAGAGAGGTGAACATGGATGGTTAACATTAATTTCAGCAACAGCAAGACACTATGTTCCATGATAAGCTGTTTAATTAAACCTTGCGCCTTTTTTAATCTGTGGTTCTATTTCTGTCTGGCTTTTGTTTCTCATCTCGTCTCTGTCTTTCCAGTTTCCATGTTTCAGACATAGCCTCATTTATTTTTATCGTGCATGATTAATTCAGTTTACATAAAGGGTTTCTTGAGAAGGATGGATAAAATATATAAAGCCCTTGTTCAGCCTAAATTTGGATTTGGATAGTTTGTAACTCTTTTCTCTTCAGTGCAAGTCAGTCTCCCAGTTCTGCTGTGCCTCTTGCTCTTCCCTCCAGCTAGCCCCGAGAGCCTTGCCAAAGCTGTCCAACAACAGCTGTTGAGCAATGCGCTTAATCACAGACACTCCTTGCTGTCCAACTGCATTTAATCAGTGCAAAACATGAAACTGCTTTCAGAAACTGTGTTACGGAGAGAAAACGAGCAATGAAACAAAGAGGGAAGCAGCATTTCCTAACCATAACCTCTGTGGGAAGAGAGAAGGGTTGTTATCCCAAAGGAGGGGAAAACTGGTAAATGCTTTTCTGGTCAGTTCTCCATGATGACATAAATATGTGCTGGGTAGAGAATATCATTATTTTCGGTGTATTAGGCAGCAGTGGAGAAGTCCTGCACTAAGTTGCATCTGACAGCATTACTCCATGTTTGAGGATGGTGTAGAGCTAACAATTGCATGTGGGAAGTGTCTTACACACTGAGCTGAAATGTGACTGAATATTGAATTTTGGTGGAATACTTATCATCTAGGATGTCTGATTCCCATGAGACTGGAAGACTGGCATTTTTTTATCCTTAGTTTCTGTCATAGCCCCTAACAGCCTTTGTTTGCTTTCTCCTTTAGCTTAATACTATATAAAATACTTAGTGAACATAAAATATGTGATTTTTTTTTTTATTAGGGGAAGGAGAAGAAATAACCTCTATATTAAACCCAAAAACGTGTCGCCATTGCACCAGTTGCAAAATGTATTCTAATCTCTATTAGTAGGAAGTGAAGGGTCAGGAAAGCAAGGAAAGCACCAAAGCTGTGCTTCTGTAGGTATTTAGGAGAAAACACAAAGACTAGATGCGGTTTCTGGAAAGCGTCAACCTCTTACTGCCTTGGTACTTGCACTGATTGGGGACAGATATGGAGTCTCCTGAGAAAAATTTGGTCGGCATTGGACACCTTGTGAAGTCATACTTCATCAGCTTTCCTGTTAGTCCCCGTCAGGCATACAGATGGTTTCAATTGTTTCTGAGTTTGTCTGAAGAAAGCTGTAACATAAATCAATACCAGAAAACAAGGGAAAGCTCTTTACTTTTTCCCCTTTGGCATACTTCTGCACGGACTGAAAACTAATATAATATAGAGAAAGAGTGTAGGGGAGCAGAAAACTTTTTAAGGAGGGAGGAGGTGGCATGTTTTGAAGTACCACCAACCCCCACCACCCTTGCCCTGTCATTTGGGTATTTGGGATGTCAAGAGATTTAGTAGAAGCAATGGGATTAATTTTTAGCCTGGCTCTAAATGTGTGCAACTTGATTTATCTTCCTTAAACACTAGATGTATGGGGGTTTACTGCCCTTCTTGGCCCCTGCATCCCTCCAGGAAAACATTTTGCTTCTTTGTGTGCACACACAAGCAAGGGTAGCCAGTGAGATTAGCAGGCAGAGACCATGGGAAAGCTTTGGATTTACTGCAGACCATCTGCTAGGAGTTATGTCCTGTCGTTTGTTGCAGGCTTGAGGAAGAGAAGGTTGGAAATATCCTTTCAGTCTTGCTGGGGTTTTGCTGGTTTTGTCATTTGCTCTAAAATTCTTGCTTGATAACAAACAGTGTTATCCTAGAAAAGTTTCTATCTGGTGTTTCAGATCCAGGCTTATAATGAAAACTAATAAATAAGTATCAATGCAGTCTCTTAGCTCCTTTTCCTAAAGCTCACATGTAGCTGGCAGCCATGTAAGAGCCTAAACGTAATAGTCAAAAATAACGTAGCAAGAACTGTGTGGTACGTTGAGGGAGGACGTGCTTCTGTATGTGCTGCAGTGGGAATTCTCATGGGGTATTTGTCCTCCTCTGTCAGCGTAGAGCATTGCAGGATTACCTCACTGAGTTTACTGGCTTGGTCCAAAATTACTGAATTCACAGAAGTTGCCTGCCAGCTGAGATCTGTTATGAGTGTCGCAGTGAAGCAGCCTGAGCTATAGAAGTGTTCACAAACAAAAAGCTGAAGTAGCCTGGAACGCCATTGCTGTATGGAAGGAGAAGGAATTCCCAGGCTGTTTGCCTAAGCTGGATGGGTGCTCTGGCGCTGAGCAATCTTGGGAACTTTACAAAGTTCTGATAATAATTTTCATTTCACATCAAAGCAGATGCAAAAAATCAAAGAGAAGAAACTTAAACTTAGGCAAGGTAATTCTATTGAAGTGTTTCAAAGAGGGGGGAGGAAAATCCTGAGCTTGCATGCTTTTAATTCAAGTTTGTGTGTTTCTATTCGGGGAATTAGCAAAAATGTCAAAGTTGTAAGCCTATGTGGATTTTGTTTGAAATAGTTAAGTATTTGGGAAATTTATGTGAAGAACTTCCTGCTGATTTTTATGAATGGTGTATCCTGGATGATTTCGTGACCCGCGTATGTAAAGAGTGAACTGTGAGTGGTGTGGAGATAAGGCAGTAAACTCATTCAAAAGAAGGTCCCTCTTTCTGCCTTGAATTTGCAAGGTAATGAAGCTCATGAGTGACTCTATTTAGTAATAGCTGGGGGTTTGTTGCCAATTATCACCCATAAAATATATTCTGAAGCGACTGCTACTTCAGCTTTCGGGGTAAGGAGCAGTCTAGCCAGAAAAACCGCTTAAATCCTCCGCCCAGCACTGTCACAACCGGTGTGCTTTTAACATAGGCAGAGAGAAGCAGAGTTAAAAATCTGTTCTAAAATGCCAGAACTGCCTGATTTTGAAATGATCTCTTCTTGATGTGGAAAGTCCCAGAAGCTCGCTATCTCATCCAAAATACGAATCCTGCCAGGAATCCTAAATAGGTAACGGTGCGTGACGGATGGTTTGATAACGAGCTTTCATCTGGCTTCTCCTTCTTGTTTTTTCCCCTCACAGTTGTCTGGTGGGTGCGAGCTGACGGTGGTAATCCACGACTTCACCGCCTGCAACAGTAATGAGCTGACAATCCGCCGTGGGCAGACGGTGGAGGTCCTGGAGAGGCCCCATGACAAGCCTGACTGGTGTCTGGTTCGAACCACAGATCGGTCCCCAGCTGCAGAAGGCCTGGTCCCCTGCGGGTCCCTCTGCATCGCTCACTCTCGCAGTAGTATGGAGATGGAGGGGATTTTTAACCACAAAGGTAAGGAGTGACAGAAACAAAGTCTAGTCGTCAGCAGCGCGAGTTTTGGGTAATGGGGAGTACTGTGCAAATGGGAACTCCGGTGTTCTTGCACAGTTTTGGTTTCTGCTTTTTAATTAGATAAAACACAATGCTTTTAGCAACCTGCAGCCATACTGTCTATTCCAAAATAAGCAGTTGGCAATTCTCAGTGTGAAGTGAAAATGTGGCTGAAGACAGGGAAAAGATTTAAGCCAATTATGTCTTGGTGAACTGAGTTGCGATGATAGGAAAATCTATACCTGTCGTGTGCTGAAAGGGGGGAGGGAAGAAAATCTCCAGCATGCATTATCAATGGTTCCTGAGAAACCCTGCAGTAAGAAGTCATGGCATAAGGCTCAGCGATGGAAAAGGTAAATACACACATCCACATGCCCTGGCACAGTAATTGGCTATTTGGACTTCTGTATTTTATTTAACTGAGTTTCCTAGAATAGCAGTGGCACACTCATCCCTTTTTTGCAGAGCAGCTCTTTACTTTGTTTTTTCAGAAAGAATGTGCCCCTGAAAAGTGCAAGAAAAATCTGATAATTTTTTGAAAGTTTTTAAACTTTTGATGTACTGTAGTCCTTCGGCTCCATAAACTCCCTGGGCTCACAGAGTAGGTTTTTATTAGAGAAAATGCTTGATTGGTTGCTTCATTTGAAACTACTTGAGTTTGCAGCTTGTGAGCAGAACGCAATGTAAATTTAAAAAAAAAAAAACACCAGAAAAACAGTTCATTAGAAGATGTTTCATCATATGTTTGGGGAAAGATGCATTTCAAGAAGTTTATTATTTCAAGTAGATTAACAGGAAAGTGGTGTTGGGGAAAACTTGTTTTCCGAAACACAACATTCTGGTTGTGGAAAGTTTTCCATAAATAAAACCACAAATTTTTCAATTATTCAGTCCATTCCAGTTATCACATTACAATTTTTCTCATTTTTTTTAAGACACTGCATAAATATGCTTGGCTAAAAGAGGAGAGAGTTTGTGTTTCTTACATGAGGATCATGCACAGCAGGAACTTCCTGAATGCAGGGGGGTGGGGAGTCGGGGGAGAGGCCGCAGGGTTGAGCTGTATAGTTGGAATACTTTTTTGTCCTCTTGTGTCCTGTTACAATTTGGATAGAGAAAGTTTGCAGTTGTTGTGATGATAAAAATGGAAACTGTAGTTAGGTATCAATTGAAACATTTCCTCCTTTTACTAGGGGGTGAAATCATTGAAATGTCAACGGGATTTTTTATTTTATTTTTTTTTAAACAACACTCACAGAATTGCTAAATCCCATTTCCTTTGGAGCTAAGGGACTTCACTTTTGAATGCAGGATTTTATAAGGAGAGGCAGATTGTACTGGACAATGTAAGTTATATGAAGATCATTGAGCCTGTCAGACTCCTGAGGGAGAGATGGAGCTAGTTTTGTCTCTGAGAGGTTACTATTAATCAGACCAGTGAACATAACCTGTATTGTTTTTTTTTCCTATAGTGCTTGTTTGGAGAAAATGAGACAGAGCATTGTAAAGTTGCTTCAGTTTCTGTTTGATATGTTGCTTTGAAAGAAAGAGCATTAATTAATTATATTAATCATGGAGACTGAAGAAGAAAAGGCCGCTGCTACAATGAGCATGATTTGCAGGGTTGAGTGCAGCCTCAAAAGTGACTTCTGTCCCTGCCTCTGCCATAGGCTTCCTGTGGGATGTCATGGCATGCCATCTAAACCCCAGCTGATAAGAAGCAGCTGCTAACTGTTTATTCCCACATTACTGGGTGTCAGGCTTTAGGAGCTGGATGTTTGATTTCTAAAGTTTCCCGTGTGTGTGACTGTGACTGAAATCAGTGTGAACTGCCTTGAACATGCAAACTATTATATAATGTTAAGTAATCTGAGGAGGAAAAAAAAAAAAATAATCAAAAGACCAAACAACTTTGGGTACTTGAAACGACTGGATACGTTAGACTGCAGTCTCTATCTCAACTTTCTGTTGCTTGAAAGAGGTTGATAGTGTTCGTTTCATGGAAGTATTATAAAAATTAGGCAAAATTAGTGGAGTGTTTTATTTTTCCCCCCGTAGTGAAAAGTACCTCAGACAATCCCACAAAGCAATTGTTCATTGTTAAGTGCTGCGTTTGATTAAAGATCTTTAAATAAGGCATTGGGGAGTATGCTAATCAGAAGAATGGAAAAACAATTCAAGATCTTCTCAGAATTGTTCATTGTGAGCATTGGTTGAGGTATGAATTCCTAAAAAACAAAACAAAAAACACAATGCTCAGAACAAATAACAAGTGAATGACTTGCATAATTTAAGGCACTCTTTGTACTTGGGTGGACAGCTTTTAAATGTTGTATTTCCCAGATTTCTATCGCTCAATTCTGCAACTTCAGTCTTCTTATTGTTTTTTTTCTGTATTAACTTTTTTTTTTAACCATGATTCAGTAAAACTTTCAGAGTTTTTGAATGATTCAACAGATTAGGATATTGCCCTCTGGAGTTTTTAGGTCTGAAAATACATGTCATATGTCAGGTTCGCAGTGTGAGCATCAGATCTGAATGAATAGTTATGTACAGTTCATAGGGTAAGCCATGTGCAGGAGATACGAGTTTGGAATTTGTGCATGTCTGGCATCGCAAGCTGTTGTGAGAGGCTCAGGGAAAGAGAGGTTTTATGTAATTCCAAAGGAAAAAGGAAGGTGATCACCATCAGAAATGGTGGGGGTGGCTGCTTGGACGTTGAGTGTTTAGCCTATATAAGTGGCTTGTTGAAGTGAAGAGTTTTGCACTCCTTCCAGTATCTATGTACCCTACAATTTTTATCTTTTCAACAGTGTTTATCAATACCATTTGCAAGCAAGTTGGAAGGCCACAGTGTATCAGGTGAACTCAGCTTCAAAATTGTGAAATGGCGAAAATCTTTTCATTTACAGCTGGTTGTATAAAACCACGTTTCATTGCTGAGTACAGAAATGCTGGATGATATTTAATGCCTTAAATAATCTGAAATTATTATCCAAAGTAGGGTATCATGAAAGATTGTTGAAGCAGAAAGTGTGTTCAGTGAAGCCTAGTTTTGACAGCTGATCTTGGTAATTCCTTGTCTGTCCATATGTATCAGTCAACCATGAAAGGTAATGTTGTTTTATGTTAGGAGACAGCCCTAAAAGTGACCCTCCCCACTTGCCTAAAAGTGTAGGTGTTACTTATCCTCTAAGAATGTGTATTATTTTAAATATCTAATCAGTATGAATGTGTAAAAAAATTAATGCATATACCATATCTTCAGTATCTAAAATGTTATAGTAGTTAAGATAACAAGCATTTTATTAAGACTATGGGGAAAGCATTACACAGAAAAAAAAGACATGCACTAGGTGGATAATCATTTAGGTGGAGGGTTGATTACAGGTTCCAGACCTCTTGCTCACTCTGCTGGATATCAAATCTATTTTTATAAGTTATTTGGGTCGTTTAATCAATTTGACATGCAGTTTACGGATGAGTACATTTTTAAAAATCTAAATCCCTTTTATAACGGGGAAAAAAGACAAACAAGTGGGAAGTGAAGAGGTTGAATAACAGTTGGTGCACTCTACAAAAAATAAATTGCTAGCTTTGGAAGAACATGTTTTTCACAAGTAATACATAAGGCAACATTTTTTTTGCAATGATTCCCCACATGTTATTGGGGGTGTGGGAGAAAGAATGTTCCTGTTCTATTTGGTGCTTCTCTTTTTTTTTTTCTTTTTTTAACAAGGGTTTCTTTTCATCCTGTGGTACATCCTTTCTGTGTGTGCAGTTCTCTTTCCTTTGTTTGCAGGGCATTTACACAGCCACAGTTCTGGGTAAAAGACAGGGAACAGGATTTAGTATAATGAAATTGAACTTGTAAGCTTAGAAAAATTGGCAGGTATTTAAAATTGTTTGGGAATATCCTGCCTGTTCAGATCACAAGTTCACTGCCTTTTGCAGCTTTGAGTGCTTCTGAAGTCTGAAAAATTTGTGATAGTTGATAGTCCATCATGCCCCTTCTGTAGATGGTACTGTTTGGAGAGCTACAAAGGCTATAATGCTGCTTGTAATTACATGTTCTTATAAGTTATGCTGTTTTTGGGGATGACATCTAACTGCCAATTTCTGTTACTGTCTGTTTGGTTCAAAACTTGGCCACAGAGATCTTTTGTTCACCTGGAGGTACGATGTCTGCCCGTTTTATATGTTCTTGTAATCCAGGTATGTTTATAGGTTTGTTCAGATCTGAAAGACAGGTGATGTTTCAGTAACACAGTGACATACCATGCACCACTGCAAGATTGAATACTGGCCTTTGATTTTGCTGTCAGGATACTGTCCTGACTGCTGCTATAAACAGGAAAATGTTATTTCAGCAGTCTTTTTTTTTTTTTTCCCCCAACTGTAGTATCTCTCAAAGAATCTAGCACAATAAAGAGGATTGAATGGTTGAATGGCTGACATCTTCCAAGACAAAGGTTGACAAATCTGTTTAAAGAGCTGTGTAATAAGCCCTTTATTACACCTGCAAGATGGGAAGGAGTGGTGTAGGGCAGGTGTTGCAGGTGTCAGAGCTCTTCTTGAATTGGTATGGGGACCTCCTATTCAGGAATTAAGAAAAAGAAAAATAGCACAGGTAATTTAAAGATATTTCCCCAGAAAAGAGAAATATTTTATAGTTAAGGCCACAGAATAGGATAAAACAATGTCCTGAATTTGTTACATCAAGTAAGCTTGCTCTCACACAACTGGAGACCTATTGATAATACTAGTTTTAGATGAAAGGGGAGGGGGAGAGAGTAAAAGTAAAATGTCTCACATATGATCAAAAGTTTTGAAAGCTGATTGAAAAATTGAGTGTTTCCATGCTGAGTCCAAATACTGTTACGTAGGAAGAGGAAGCTCTGGATAGCGGCAGTAGAATTAGATCAAGTAAAATGGGAATCCAGTTTGAATAATTGAAGAAGGACTCCCTGTTCATAGTGGAAGAAAAGAAGGATGACCTGGGCAGCAGTTGTTTGCTTACAAGCAGGAGGAGGCTGTAGAAGGGGAGGATTTGCTGTTTTGAGACTGCAAGCAAGGGAAGCATAGGCCATGTGTAAGGAAAAAGGATCCCCACCCATGGCTCGGAGCCAAAGCGCTGCCTCTGAGACTGTCTGACAGGGCTTGCAGCTGCAGGAAATGAGTTACAGCCCAAGCCAGCAGGGAAAGTAACTCCTAACGATGAGTAGGTACCATACTCTCGTTGCCTTGCTGCCTTGGAGCCATGTGGCAAAAGGTGAGGACTGTAGTTTCCAGGGCACTGTACAGAAAGGGATCTGCTTCTGCTGCACAGCTGGACATGATCACGTGCGGAAAGTGATATCGAGGAGTATGTTGTTGTGCAAAACACTAAATGTTGGTCTAAAAATTCTGTTTCTTGCTGAATCAATTACCTCCTCATAAAATTTCCCAGTAACAGGCTGCCCATCCGGATAACCAGCTGATAGAAAGCCTTATGAAGCGCTTACAGGAGGCAAAGCCAAGCAGTCAGTTGGATTTCACACTCCACTAGTCTAAATTAGCAAAAAATTGCAAAAGCTGTGTTGCACTGTCAGTTCAACTTAGCAGGCAGACTTGAGCTTGAGCAGAGTGCAGGCATTTTAATAGTTGAAGTTCAACCTCACAATTATCAGTTGTTTTCAAAGCCTAATAAATCATAAATTTCCATGTAATCACAAATATTTTGCCAAAAAGCATTACTAGTCTAACAGTGGCAAAGATAGTTTGAATTTAGGTTTTGTGTGTGTGTGGTTTTTCAAACGCGTTCTCATGATTTAGTCCAGGTAAATAAAATAGCTGCAGTATAAAGTAAAACAAGAAATCTCTATCCTGACTTTCCCATCTTGTGGTTTTAGTTGAGTTTGCAGTTAAAAATGTGGTTTGAGCATAAGTAAACTAAAATAAAATGCCAGCAATTGACTGTGGTCCATTAGATCATAATCTTTGCATTGAGCTTTATAGCCAAGCTATATCAGATGGTCAGAGTTAATAGCCAAATTCTAATTCAGCCTTGAATAAACTGTAAAGTCTGTATAAATTGCTTCCTTGGAGTTGTGTAGTCCCAAACTAGATAAGGAGATTCAATGAATCTCACAATTTGAATTTCTTGAAGAGTTGTCTCTAAATCAAGTTTATATATGCTCTGAAACATCATAGGACTGGTTTCTGCATAAATTTGCCTTTAACTCCTGCACTATTCTTTTTATCATAACCCGGCCCAGGAAGATCTGTCAGATCTGTATTTCCCATGCTGGCTCTATTTGTGGGCATAAGCATGTGGTTAATTTGTCTCTGGAATTCTTGTACATAGGTAATGAAAGCTTTTTTCCCTGCTTGGGAGCTCAGTATTACAGATGAGAAAAAGAAGAAATTTTATAATACTGGCTTGAATGTACTTTTGGTCTAGACAGCTGCCAAATATATTTCTCTTGTATTGTAGTTGGAAAGGAAATCAGTCTGTAAAAAAGTATCTGCTTCAGACCAGATGTATTTGCACAGCTGATCTTTGGGAGGTAGAAGGTGGATATAAACCAGCAATTCTGATGGCTTTAGATTTCCCAAGAGAGTTGTTATTTTGTTTGCAATTAGCCTTTCCCTGACAGCAGTTTCTTTTTCTAACCAGGATATTGAGGCAGAACAGCGTATAAACTAAAATCATGTCCTGCAAATGTTGTTCATATGTTGCCATTTTAAAAAAAAACATCCTGCAGTGGTGTTTATTTTCCTTCACCGTCTCTCTCCAGGTGCAACAAACTATTGAGAAATTTGTTTCAATGTTGAGAAGTACTTGTTGAGAGCAACTTTGTTACTCATATTTTGCTTTGGATTACGAAAATGTTCAGTGCTGATGCTCTGAAGAGCACCTGAGAGCAACTCAAAGAGTTTCTCTTCCATGTCAATGAGCAAGTAGCTTGGCAGGGCAGTGAGGGACAGAGAGAGTGTGGTTGGGGACGCCTGTTTGGACAGGAGAGTGCTCCTAGAGATGGAGTTGCCGTAGCTCTGTGGTAACTGCCTTGTTCATGACAGACGACGAGCTATTGGTGTATATATTTCTGCAGCTGGGGTGGCTGTTCATTTCCAAGGACCATCTGGGAAATTTTACCTGATGTGTTTTCTTTCTGTCACAGAACTGTGCAATATTGACAGTGTCCATAAGGTCTTCTGTTCTTTTTCCAACTCTAGTTTTCTGGCACTTTGGCTGCAGTGGCTCATATTCTTAAACTTGGTATTATTGGGAGGAGTATTTATGCATTTTTTGTTTGGTGAAGAGAAGAAAATTGTTGAGGAACAGGCCAAAGACAATGTTCTTGTGCACCTTTCATGACATCCTCATATCATCTGGTGTCATCACTACCTGCAGATGGAAATAGCAGGATTTGGAATTCCACTGACTTCCTCCAGTTTTGCTTTTCTAGGAGGCTGCTGAAGGTCTGTGTCCCACTGACTTCATTTCACTTTTCCTGCAATCGAATAGTAAAATACTAGTCTCATTATGCATATTAAACCAGAAATGTTGCATTAATGTTAACACAACTCTGTCAGAAACTCTTCAACAGATGCACTTGACATCTCTTAAGTTGTTGGCATTGGTTTCAACTCACCATGTCATTATGCAAGGTTTTGCTACTATTTTGAGTGCGTATTCACTGATATATGTCCAACTGGGGACATGCTTGTGTTTTCTCCTATCTTTTGGTTGAGTACAAATAGGAAGACATTTTTCTCTACTTGGGACCACTATTGAACTTAAATTAATCATTCTCTAACATGGAAGCTATGCAAATAAGTAAGGGAATTCATAGCAAACTGTGTAAAAGAGGCTGTTGTGATAAGTGAATAGCACCATAAAAACATTTCATGATCCCAGGAAAAGTTCTTTGAGTACACTTTTCAGAAATTTGCAGTGTGCATTTTTTTTCAGGTGGATATATAATGGTTAACCTGTATAACAAGAGAAGGCGTTTATATAACTGACATGCAGGCATAACAGTAAAGGCTGTCTTAGGTAGTTTGTAATCAAGTTGTCCTTGATAACCAGAATCCTGTAGTCATTTTCCTTGTGGTCATAAACCAGCTATGTCCAACCTACTGTATCTTAACCATTATCAGTACAGCAGAAATAGTCCCTGTTACAAGAAGCAGTTAAAAATGTGTCAGGTTTTCAAGAGCAGGCTGGAAAAAGCCCCAGGTTATCTGGTCTGATCTCGTAACTGACCCATCCTTTTGAGAGAAGGTTCAGACTATGTGGATTTTTGAGGCTCCTTTCAGCTTGAGTTATCCTGTGACCCTATGCTAAAAGTTAGAATTGCCGGTGTGGACTTGTTACGTTTTAAGTGTTTCCTGGAGTCTTGAACTCCCCTTAGTGTCTGTTGGGATATCAGAAATGCTTAAGATTTTCCTCCAAAATATATTTATTCCATGTAAGAAATGGAAAGGAATCATAAAAGGTATTTCTACTCATGAAACACTCTAGTTATTCTTGCTGCAGTGTGCTGGGTATGATCATAGCCTTATTAGGCGTATGTTCATTTGTTAATATAAGCTTTGAAGTATCACAGAGATTCCTTAAACACAGAGTCTTGGGAAATCTAGTTGCATGTAAGAACCTGCAAATATGCTGAAGGAATGAAAGCTGCTAGGGAAGCCACCTAGAAAGAGGTAACAGTAAAGCTGAATGGTCATCTCTTGCTTTCTACAGAAAAGCTGAAGGGACATGGAAGTAAATGGGGTCGTCAAGGTTGAAGTTCAAGATGTTGCTTTTCCCCATATAAATAATAAGAGAGGATTCTTGGAAATGTTAAATGTAGAAAATTTGTAATGATGAAAAAGATCATGAGAGGGAAAGCAGGTCTCACTGGCAAAAAAGTATATTGAGAGGTTTTTAAAAGAGAAGCAACCAAAACCAAACCCAAAAGACTGAAGACTGGTTGACTGGATTGAATTATGTTTTAGGCAATATTAAACAGAAAAGCTTGATTGGTGAAAACCACCAAATCATTAACCACGTATCTTAAAATTTTTATGTCAGTAGCTAATCTATTTTAAGGAGTTTATTTACCGTGGCTTGACTTGATTGTTGCTCTCTCCCAGTGTGGTTTGTGTTCAATTTTCTCATTGTTGCAAGGGTAAAAAAAAAAAAAGAAGTAATAAAACACACGCTCTAAATGCTAGTTGATTTAGCAGAACAGGCTTAGGTGTCTTGAAGACTAAATGCAGGGCTAAATGCAGTTGCACCAGAATCAGTGTGGAAAGTACTGTCTCAGAGCTCTGGTTAAAGAGTAATAGCTAAAGAAATGGTGCTTACAGCAGATCGTACCCTGGAGGTATGTGCTGAGTTCTCTTTGTGTCCTGGCTGCTTGCTTAAGTGAAAGCCCAGGCTGTGGGAGCCAGTGCTCGCTCACATCATCTTCATAAAACTGTGCTGAGATTAAGGTCCTCAGAACTGGAGTAAATTATATTTTACTATCTTCTTTTGCTGTTTGCCTTACTCTATTGAAGCTGTTGAGGTGATGTCAAGCATTTACTCTTCTATAATTATTTTTATTTGAAAATAAGTATTTTATCTGTTTTGACAGTTTCATCTTTCATATAGAAGCATTTTATTAGTTTTATAAAGCAAAATGCCGTTCTAAATTGCAGAAGGAGACAGCACTGTTTTGTCAGATTGTAAGCTTTTGAAAGATAATATTACCATTTGGAAAAGTTTAAATTCTTAAGAATACTAACCTCATATTTTTGTCAGCAAGAGACATGCGTATTAGAATATAGAGTCTGTTTAGGTCTTTTTGTGTGATTCAGGAAGTTAACATTATTACCAATCTAAAATTTCTACCATGACAGCATGCTTTGTTCAGGAGGATCTAACTGGGAAAGAGAATGTACAAAAACTTTGTGGCCATTACAAAAAAGTCTTTTTTACCAAAGTTTTAATTGCTGTCCTAAAGAAGCATCGTTGTTGTAACTGAGTGAAGCTACTTTCTGAACTATCTAAAGCATAGAACTAGAGTGGCTATTTCATAACTGGATTTTCACAATTCTAGTAAGTGGTGATGTAATTTGTTCAATTTTGTGAACCGAGCAACAGTGTTCATGTTGGTTCAACGCTAACTTTCTTTTAGATGGCTGTAAATCATGTACTGTGTAACCCAAACAGAAATGTCTTACCTTTTTCAGGACTGTATCATTCTACATCTAAAATTCAGAGTAGATATTAAAAATGTTAATTACAATGCAGAAACCCATTTGCAGAATTGTTTGGTAGTATGTGTTTTCTTGTGTTCCTGTTTTATAACATCTGAAAGGCAGTATAGAATAATCCCCTCTCCCGTGGATTTTTTGCTCCCATCTTTCTCCTCTCCCTATGGCATAGCTAGCCTCCAAATATACTTAAATCTGTTTAGTAACAAATCTGCGTTTATAACTTAAAAAAATACAGCATGTGAAATCCAAGCTCAGAGAGAGAAAATGCCCGTTTCTAACTTTGCTCTCCTGTTAGATGTAGTGCAGGGGAATTGCAGACGTTGCTTCATTTTGCTGAAGTATCTTTTAATATAATAAAGGAAGCTGTGAAAGTTTAGCTGTGAAAGTTTCTGTGTTAAATGTTAATGTTTGAAATCCAGACAGGTGCTTTCAGTGCCCATGTGCCTTTGCTGCTTCCTGAAGTGGCAGGGTGTTGGGTCACGGCTGGGATCCATCTGCCACATCTAGCAGTGCTGTGTGACTTAAGTTGGTCCTTTATGTGACTACCATGACTTGTGGTAGACAGTACTGAGCAGAGGCAAAAGGAAGAGAGATCTTTGATGCAACCCTTTGTAACTAACCAAAATGCAGTCTGGTCAGTAATACCAACCAGCAGGTAGCCTACACAGCTTGCAGAAGCAGTTCCTCCAGACACATATGTAAGGAACTTGAGCATCAGTATTTCTTACAGGGAGCACGTGTCCAATTTTAAAAGCATTTCTTTTATTTTTAATGACCTAGTTTGGTTACTAGAACTGTTCATTTTCCTTTTAAGTGACTTAAAAGAAAGTAATTCAATATTCTGAATACTTCTGACAAATACATCCTTAACCTTTCCTTTTGTCTCTGACTGCATGCATTTCCAGATAAGATAATTAGCTAAGCGATTTATGTTAAAGAATCCCAACTCCTGTATGTTCAGTTACAGCTGGTTTGTAAAATTAAACCTTGTTTTGACCAGATTGGTTTTTCTCATGCCAACAGGCTGATTCTGTTTTTCTTTGGAGTGGGAAGGGCAGAGAAAAGGTGTTTTAAATATGGCTCAGGAGACTACATCAGAAAATTCAAATGACAAAAAAAAGGGATGATGAAGGGTAACTTGCATAATAAAGTTAATGTCAAAAATGGGTGTTTCTTCAGTATGTCTCATTAGGACAGCAAGTATTTCTCGCTTGAAACACTTCTTGTGTTTTCTCCAATGTAGAGACAAGGCATGGCATATTTCTTTTCCCCTCCCACCCCTTGCTAAGTAGTGAATATATGTGGAACAACATTCCTTACACTCATCCAAAAGATTTTGTTTGAATTATCTGAAGCTGGTTTGTTGTGGTTTTGCTGACAGTGGCTGGGATCCTTCAAACTGATTTGGCATGCTGCAGTGGTGACTGTGTTGAGGAGTCAGAATTTTCCCAAAGCTTTTCCAGATAAACAGAAGACCAGGGACACTGAACATCTCATAGTTTCTTTGAAAAGCCTCTTCGTTCTTGGGAGTGGTATAAAGGCTCCAATTCCTTGGCTACAGCAGAGAACAGAATTAAAACCTCAAGAAAATAATAGCCAAATTATTAAGATGGGAGAGAGTTTACGATCTCATGTGCTTTATGATATTCTTTCTAACTGTAGGCATGAGCAACAGCAAGGACATGTTCTGCAAAGCTGGAGACAGGAAGGACTTGTTTAGTTCCTGGCCTTGGTGACTGAATAGTTGGATAAATAGTTCATTTCCCAGTATTTTTAATTAAAGCCTGAGTACTTCAGTGTCTTGATATCGGTATCTCTTGACAAATGCTTTACCCAAGATGTAAAAGGGAAGGTTATTAATCACCCAGATGAAAATACCTCTTTACCCTCAAACAGAAAATACTTTTCCCAGGTTTGCCAGCTAATTAAATAGCCTGCATGTTTTGTTGATTGGTTTAGTTTCTTTTTGATTGAAACACCCCAGTATTTTGAAAGGAGTTCTTGGAAATCTCAAATTAAGGATGTTCACACAATTCATTGCAAAGTACAATTTCTGACTGATGCAATTTAAAGGGTTGCTGGCAGCTGGCAGCGTTGGTAGTAAAGAACAGGAAACAACACGCTGAATATAAGTCCAAAGAGCCACTGTTGTGACGATTCCGCTCCTTGCAGACCAACAGTGTTATCTGTGAGACTGAGGAGCAGTGAGGCTATTTTTTGGGAACAGGATGGTCTTTGTGTGTGGAGCTGAAGAAACCAGATCCTAGTGGCACAGCTGTGCTCCAAGCAGTTACACTGTGGACACATTGTACACTGAGGAAAAGGCAAAGTTAGGCTCCTTTCAGAATTTTAATTGTAGTGTGGGAGCTCACCTTTGAAGATTCAACCTTGGATTTATTTATTGATGCGTTTTTCCTGTTCTACAATTTCTTGGTTGTGATAGACTGTATTCTGGTGTGAGGCAGAGTGTCTAATGTGCCAAAGATAGGATTTGTATGTAAAGTCTGTCCAATTCTTTTTTATTTTTTTTAAATGGGAAATGCATATTGTAAATAAAATTCCTATTGGTTTGTGCAATGTTAATTTAGTTCAAGAATTTTAATAGTTATGGATTTATGTCTCACTTTGGCTCCTAGGTCTGGGTGGTCTTTGGTCCTGCACAGTTTTGGAAAAGTCTGAATCTTTTCTCTCCCACATGGAGAAAATATGACTCAAAATTGTAAGAACTGCACTTCTAAATGATGAAAGCATTTGTCTCATAGATAATTTCAAAATGGTTTTAAAAGTGTGACATTTTGTCTTCTATTAATTTCAACTATCTTGTATACGCTTCTCCACTCTTAAGATGAACAAGAATTTTGTAAATAGCTTTGTAGTACTGATTTGAAAATATGTTAATTGTTTTGGTAAATGGAATGTCTGGAATACAAGGAGGAAGATTCCAGAGAAGAAGATAGATTTAGTTTTGCCCAAGAACAACATTGAATTTTGAAGCTGGGTTTTTTTAATGCTATACTCTTTGAAAATTTTTCCTTTTCCTTTCACAAAAGGTAGGTATTAAGGAGACAAAGTTGGCTCTTTAGATTCTTTTTCAGGCTCTGAGGCAACTCAGAATAGGTGTTTAAAAATGAAATTACTGTATTTTATTATCTTCCCTTTCTTGTTCTGCTTCTGTAATGTGTAATGGGTGCCTTACAGAGATTAGGCTGTAATGCTGTTTATCCTTGTTTTAATATAAGTTAAGTTGTTATTTCTCTTGCCATGCAAATGTCTTGCAGTATGAGAAACGCATTCAGTTTAACTCCAGTTGTCTTTTTAAATGAAAGAAGGGATGAATGTTTCCATTCTTACGTGCAAGACTAATAATAGTACCCTCAGATGAGGTAGCACTTCCGTAGGGAGGTTAATACAGTGGCAAACAGGAGCTGGGACCTGTGAGAAGCCAAAGCTGTAGCAAGCTAATTTGTTGATCGTCAGTGGCAGAGGCTGATGAGCTGTTACTTCTGTGCTGGGGTGAGCTGGCAATATGTTAATACCTTAAAATAGTTTTAGCAGTCTGATATTGTCCATCAGTAAGCCCCAAGATTAATTGCAGAAAGTTGATCACATTCCTTCACTGTAGTAATAGATACGGGCATGGGAGGCTTCATGAACATACATTGTACAAAGTATGTGCTGCCTTATCTACTGAGGAAATACAGTGTTCTGCTAGTTGGGTTTTTTTAGTTTCTTTGTTTACTCAGATGTAGTCTTTCTTACAAAATGTTGTCTTAAAAGTGATAGGTGTCTTTTGCCTGGAATTTTAAAATCTTCATGAAATAGCCATTGATGAAATATTCACCTGGACATTTATTTTGTCACGGGTTTAACTAACTGAGAAATGTCTTCAATTGCTGGAGGTCTGAAGGGCCTTTCGTCAGTGCTTTGCTTTCAGAAATGAAGCAGATAACTGTCTACTTTTTTTAAAGGAAATTATATAAAATATGTAGTCAGGAAAACTCATGCCTGCTTTACACAGGGAAGGTTAAAAAAGAAACAGGTAATTTTTAATTAAAAAAAAAAAATTACTGTTTTAAATGCTGTCAAATGGCGTGGGTCAGTATATGAGCTTTTTTTCTTTGCTGGTTTGATCCAGGTTTGTTGTCCCATTGGGCTGGGGTCTACAAATATTTAAGCAGTGGGTGAAAGGGGATGCAGGCCAGTGCCGCTGTGCAACATGCCGTGCTATCCAGCCTCTTCTGCACTGACCTTGTGCTCTGTCCCCAGCCATGGTTTTGCCTAAAGGCAAAGCCATGTAGATGTATTCTTGCCTTCAGAATTAAGATTACCTGATGGGTTCATTATTACCAAGGATGAGTTCCTGCAAAAACTTGCTGATGCGAGGCACCACCGGAAGAGCTGTCTAGCAGACAGGGAGAGCTAATGCAGGATAAGGCTCTGGAATACAGAAAACCTGGTGGAGTTAAAGGACAAAGAGAGCTTTGTGGTCAAGCCTGAAGTAAGCCATAGAAAGGCATTAATAGGCTGCTTGTTTGGGCTTAAAATTATGTATATTGATACAGGTCACTCTCTCAGATGGAAATTGAGAATCGTGATACATCCTCAGGTGTTTAATCTAACATGATAGCGTTACTAAATAATAGCCCCTGCATGTTGGATTAAGAAATGCTGTTTCTGTGATGTAGAAGTTATTTCCCTTTTGCTTGTACTTTGGTGGGAGAGTTACAGATCTGAGCTTTCAGTCTCGGACCATAAGAAAGTTGTAGCTATTGCATCTGCATTGAGGTGTTTTTCAATCAAATTCTTACCTGATACTCACAGTGACTCTGCAGCACGTTCATGTGGAGTCTGCTGTCTCCGCTCCAGTGTTGCCTGTGGAGCAATTGCTTTTTACAACTATTGTACATACACCAAGGACAACTGTGTATCTGTAATCCTTTCTTCTTAAAACATATTGCACAGGTTACATGGTTATCAATGTTTCAGATAGTCATTCTTTCTCCCCCACCACCTTGATTTACTTGTGAGATTTGTCTACTGAGAGAGAAAGGTCCAAAGCAAAATCTGAAGATAATGGTGTTTGAGTAGGAACAGAAGAACTTCTTGCAATAGCACGCTGTAAACTATGTGGTCCCCAGAGCATTTAAAGTATCTTCCTGCATATATTATTGGTGTTATAAGGTCAGTCTACATGCAGTTAAAAAGCAAAACAAATCCAACCTAAACACAGTATAAATTCTGCTGTGTTTTAGTCAGAAGCTTTCTTATATATGGAAGTCACTATTTCAAAGGTATATTGATAACCTCACTAACTTTTTCTAAGCATTAAAGATGTGGGAGTTTAACTGCAATAAGAATGGCTGGATATTCTTTAGTATGCTTGATGTCCGTGGGAACTGTTGGGTAGTAGAGGAAAGGGATTGTTTCATTTATTTTCTTTCTTACTCAACTAGAAACTAGAATCATTTTCAGATGTTCTACAATTTCACGAAGAATAAACTAGCCTTAGTGGAAGTCTCGCCATAGGTGGCAAACTATAAAGAACACTTATCCTGAAGAAACAGGGTTTTTTTCTTCTGCTGCTTTTTTTCTCTCCCCACTTAGGAATTCAGTGTCATTTGAAAGTCGTCTTGGGTCAGAAGAAAAATGTTCAGGAATCAGAATTAATGGTTTCAGTGTAGGAGGCTGTGAAGGAGAAACTAATTCAGAATTGAGGGTGGTTTTCTTTAGAAATGTGAAGAAAGGAAAACTTTAGTCTCAGGTGGAGCACAGCTCTTTAATAGTACAAAGGGGATAATGTGTAGCCAACTTAAGTGCTGATGATAAACCACCTTTGACTCTGGGACCCTATATGCTATTAGCTCCACATAAAATTCCCATTTATCCTTGCATTACATGCTTTTGTTTGTGCTATTATCATTGGCAACCCCCTCACGGCTTTATTTGCTTCTTTCTCCCTACATGCTTTTGTATTTTACAGTATTGTTTGTTCAATCTCATTTTAGGGCTCTTTTTTCATGACAATATGATGAAAGCATTTCATATCTGTTTTTACAGAAATTTAATCCCTGCTTTGGCTTCATAGTTGTTTATCTATCTAGTGAATGTAGCTTTTTGTATGTCCTTTAAAATTAGATGATGATGTGTTCAGAGGAAGAAACCAAATATATCTTTTAGATTTGTAAATGGTTCAGCTGAAAAACCACCATAAATGAATATTTATGGACAAATGATTGTGTGGTATGCTAGGTGAAGAATGCATAGAGAAAAAATAAAATACACAAAAATTCAGTTTACTTAACAGGAAGACCTCTTGATGAACTAGAATTTATCTTGCAGAATATGAGCTTAAAGGTGAAAAGATCTGAAATGCAATTTAAACCAGGGCAAGATCTTAAATTTATCAAAAGGTGTGGATTTTTTAGTGTTCGGATTTTATTTTTTTCACAAACAAGGCTGAAGAGATGATGGAAGGTAAAAGCAGGATCTGTTGTTTGGTGCAGATTTTGTCAAGGAAAATGGAAGTTCCAGGGCAAGTGCTGCATGGCTTAGCTGACCAGAAAATGTCTGTCTTTTTTGTATTTCTGGCTTTAGCTAAAGCATTAAAAAATAACTATGCAGTGTAAAATAAAAAGAGGTGTTAAATGTTGGGTTTGTGCGTTCCAGTTACTATAAAGTGTTGTAGAGGTACTAGACTATGTCTTTTCTAAAGTCTGAGAGGAAAAATAGCTGGTTTGCTGTATTTCTTAAGATCAACTTGAGCCTCAATTAGGGTAGTTACGGTAGAATGTAATCTGCTGCATCTGGCTATTCCCACATGTGAATTTAAAGACTGGAACTGTGCTCAGTGAGTCAGAGGAGAGCATCCTTAGAAGAGAGGAGCTGCTCTGACGGCAGGGCAGGGGGCTAAACCAGACTGAGAAGATAACATCGACTTCCTTAATCTGATGGCATTGCTTCTAGTGCTATCTGGGTGAACATCTTCAGGAGAAGCTGTAACGCATCCCCGGGGTGCGGGCAAGTAGGTTGTTTGTAAGCCGTGGGTATCGGAACAGCTGACTCCTCACCATGCCAAACAGGATTAAACAGATTGACACTCTGGGATCGCTTCACTCAGTAAATCCTACCTGCTGCGGCAACGGGCAGCCGAGTGGCTGTAAATACTGGATCCTGGATTTAGGTACAAATACATGCAATGGAGATAATGGGCTGGGAGGAGGAAGGTTGGTTGTGGTTGAGTAATGTTTTCAAATTTACATAGGAGTTTTGTAGGGTGCTTTCTCTTCTCCTTCTCTCTGCTGTACTCTCCCCTCCCTCTGATCCCAGTAAAAAAAAAAAAAAAAAGCAGAGTATAACAGAAAGGACCTGTACGGGAAAACGAGCAGTTATGGAATGGCTCTGCTCTGTAAACTGCTGGGATGCTGTACAGTAAGCTCTTTCAGAAAAAGCATGTAAAATGCATGTGCTACTTTTTTGCTACTTTTTTTTTTTTTCAGTTGAACTGTGGAAATGAGAAATGGTAACTTGCTCTGTGAAATGTTAATGTTAGTAATTTGTTTTTAGAGCTTAGCAGAAATTTGCTTAGTATGTTGCTGTTAGATATTAAACAATCAATGTTTTTTTATCCCTTTTGTTAAATTATTGTTGAGAAGTAATGGTTTTGGGAATAGAGCTTGAAAAGAAAGGGTGGTTAGGAAATAGATTGGTCTGTGACTTTTTTAGACTCATCGTTGATTCTGACATGTAATATGGAGGGAACCTATGCTGTTTCAGTATTGACTGCAGAAGCACAGAGGTTATGGTAGGGATGTTCATGTTAAACTCAGTTGTTGTTGGGTCTTCTCCTCCTCCTCCTCCTTTGTGATTTTACCAGGAAATGATATTTGTTCTTGGTATTTGGACTGTTGCTGCAGAACAAGTTTGATTCTGATACGTAATGGTCTGAAATGTCTGCATAACAAAACACTTCTAACCTTCAGTGTCTGGAGCTGATGCAGCTGCTGGGATGCTTCCTATTCAGACTCAAGTTGTTTGCAGCTAGGTTCAGGTCTTACATACCTGGTGCTGTGAGCATACACTTAAAATAAGCAGCAAAAGGCAAGGTACAATCTTACTTCAGTTATTAGTATCTAGTCTGCTGTTACAGATGAACTGCAAGGAGAGGGAGGATGATAGAAGGGTTGCAAACGTGAAATCGAGGATGTAATGGAAAGTAATCTTATCTGGGACATCTGAAGATAGGGTCGCATGTCAGTGGGATGGTAGTAACTCTCAGTAGTTCCTTGAAAGGTAACAGAGCCTCAGAGTACCAGCCAGAGGGAATTAATGTTAGCAGGCTATCATCTCTGATCCCAGCAACAGAACTCTGTTCTCAGAAAACTGCTCCATAGCCCCCCGTGCTGCGCAATCACTTCCTAAAACAACAATCATTCCACTTTTTAGAAGTAAACAAGTACAGAGTGTATTAGAGGGAGGTGGAGGTGAAAGGAGTCAACTACAAATAATAATTGATAGGCAGAATGCTTTGCAGCAAAATATTTTACAGCAAGTGCTCACCCAGAGCTGTGACTACCTAGTTCAGCTGGATGTCTGTTAATGGACCGACAAGAGTCTTTTCCCCTTTCTGTTGCTTTGCGTTCTCCTCTCTTCACTGGAGCTCATTTGCTTCATTTTTGAACTCCTGTTGCTGCAGTGGTTAGTCAGGCTCAAATCTATCTGGTTTTTACTTCCAAAGAATTTTTAGAAAACATGTTTTTTAAAGTGCTGGGTGTAGTCAATCCCGATCAGCGAGATGCTTTCCATTATTACCGTAAATTAAGATCATAGACATGTACGAAGTCTTGTTTGGCAAGCATACATGATTTCACAAACATTCTTCATTGTTCTGTTTCTTAAAAACAGATGTCCATGTGTACAGACCATGTTCTAAGGAGTTTCAATAGCCTTTCATAATAGGAGAACAAAGCTTACTTGCGTGCCCCAGTATAACTGCAGCTATGCTATCTCTTAAACTGGAAAGAACAAAAACTATATCTGTAGTATTTGTGGCCACTGCAAACTTGAAATTGGCAATTTGGGATTTAGGTGAATATTCAGAATGTACTCTAGTGCATGAATTTACTCATAGTAGACTTCACTGAGGTTTTGACTTTGCTTAAAGAATTTTTAAGAAATTGAAGTTTTATTCTTCAATAAAATGTTAGAGTACATACGCGTGCAATTAGTAATTGCGTGCTCCTGTTTAATTAAATGATCTGAGTTTTTTGCCCACTTATTCATGAAGTCTGAAGGAAGAAAAATGCATTCAAATTTAGGGAGAAAGAGAATAGGGCTTGGAGTATTGAATTGGCAAGAAACTACTGAAATTAATAAATAAGTATTGTATTTTTGCCTTTATCTGACATCAGTTGGAGAAAGCAGCAGTGATGGCAGGAGGAAACCAATTCTCATGGTAATTCCACCCATTCCTGTAAGTTAAAAATGCTCTGCGTTTGAGACAACTGTGAATAAATACCAAAGTTGTTTATGGTTATCTGGCTGGAGAGAGTGCTGAGTAGTTTGTCTGGAACTGAATATTGGAACTAACAACATCTTTTTTCAGTTACCTTATGAGCTAGAAGAAACAATAGGATGTATGTGTTTCAGTCCCTAAGTGGATCATGTGAGTCTGCATTTCACTTGGGAAATTCGAGAGGCAAATCTCATGGATGAAGTCCAGGAAATAAATCTACAAACCTAAAATTTATCCTGAAGTTATTAACCATCTGGGAGCTGGTTTGGAGCAGGAAAGGTGGTTGTAGGAGTAGAGAGAGTTCTCATTTGGCTTTGAAGAAATACATTTATTATATGTGCAATGGATTGCTTAAAAGAACGTGTATGAATCAAACTAGCTTTCTTTTTCCTCTTTCATAACATTTTATGGTATATCAAGCCTCAGAAATAATTCATCCATAAAGCAGGATGCTTTTACTATACAGTAATTGTTAGCAAATGGTGTCCAAGAGAGGATAAGAGGTCTCTGAGGATCAGACTCAGAGGATGCAGTGGGAGAGTCCAGTATTACTAATGGGTTGGTGTAATTCTTGGCGTAGATCCACCTCTACACTTTGAAAGTCTATTCTTTTAGAATACAGATGGAAGCTGTTAAGTATGTGCTGTGTGTGCTTTTCCATCTCCACCAAGAGCATGCAACAAAACGCCTCCTGAAACTGAGCTCATGTGTCAGCTATATAGTTACATATGCAAAGGTACTGCTCTCCTGACCTGTACGTCCTTCCTCGCTGTCCTTGCAGCATGGCTTTTTTCAATACTTAGGCTGCAGGACTTGCAAGAGAGTTAGCTGAAGGTGCTGTTTCTTGGTTAGTAAAAACTGAACTATGTGTCAGATACCTTATTATATAGCTTATTTATCCTGTGCTTGCACTTGGGATCCAGCTGCTTCTCTTACGTCAATGCTATCAGTCCTGCAGGCAGTCAGACCAGGGAATTGATCTGGCAGAAAACGCTTTACCCGTCCCTCCCACCCCCGCAAAAATAAACCCGTTTCAGGTGTAGGAGCTTATGCAAGCAAGATGCCGATGTCCTTTCATAACTGCCATCCCTACTCATGAACCTGCAGATTTGAGGCTTAGGTTTTTCGCTTGAGCAAGCTCATAAGATCCACAGTTATCCATAGTTTCACCTGAACTACTTTGAATTTTTGTCTCCTATAATTTGGATATACCTTTTCAGTCACTTGAAAATGCCATATTTTCATTCATGTAGCTGTCAGGTAGGTTACCCGCTTTGTGAAATAAGCCAAGACTGAGCAGCAGCGAGGCTCAGATGTGCATATGGAGTTAGCCCCAGGCAGCCTTCTGCCTCCAATCCTTGGAGGTCTGCTCCCTCCACTGCAGCGTTTTCCGCTCTGACCTTGTATAAGTACTACATGAAAATGGAGTAATTTTAAATGGGTCTGTTACCCCCAGCTCCATCTCAAACCAACTACTCAGCTCCTAGTTTTAAAAACATTTGAAAGATGTGAAAGGAAAATGTATGCTCTTCTGAAGGAAATGTTGTTAGGTTTATAATGCAAACTTCACATAATAAGGATTTCTAACTTCATTTCAGTAATAATAAAAAAAACCACTTCTATATAAGCCTTTTCAGATTTTGCTAAGATGACTGTATTCCTGTATATCAGTAGTAAAGTATATTCAAAATGTTAATCAGTGAAGAGCTTAGATTTAACTTCAAAAAAGATGATGAGAAAGTGAGCAGTTAATACCAAGAAGGCTTCTGAGAGAGAGACAGACAGAGACTAGAAGGATTATTGACTAAACTTTAAAAAGAAGGGTGAAGTTTGATTACATACCAGGACAAATGTGGCTGCCTCTTTACCTTCTTGTCACATCTCTCAGGGCATTCCTGTAATGAAACATTTGAGGCATATCATGGTCGAAAAATCTGCACTGAATGGATAGGCTTAAACTGAGCAAAGCCAAACTGCCTCAGCTCATATTTCAATTTAATTTGCCTCTTGCTGTGTTATACCTCTATTTTAGACAAATTACTTTAGTGAGGCAGCAGCATAAGAATGAGCTATCACCTTACATAATGAAAGTTTCCTCTAGGTGTTCGTTGCGAGACTAGTAATGAACAATGTGTTCATAATCTGCCTTTGAAGGTGGCTACAAACAGCTGCAACAATCCATTGAATTTGCTCAAGGCTTGTGCTGACTCTCTCTTTCCTTTCGTGGAGGTAATGAGAAGAACAGGATTTAGATGGTGTTAATTATATTCCATATTGCTTTGAAAAGACAACATCAGTAATCCTTCCCTGTAAGGATTGGTTTTCCTCACAGAGAATAGTAAAGTATGTTTATTAAGCCACTTTTTTTCTTGTTTTATCCTTGCATTTGAGCATGGGATTGGACACCTCCAGTCAAATTTCTTTAATGAGTGGTTAAAAAAAATCAACCCAACAATCCAACTACATGGGGTAGTTTGTTCTAAGAAGAGAGCTTCATAGAGATCCACTGTCTAGACACATGGTGTGAAGTGCTGGGAACTTCATGAAAAGAAGAAATATCTTTTCAATAGAAAAAAGCATAGACGCTAATGAAATTCCTTATCTTGTTTCCTCCAGATAACTAACTTTTCCCCTAAATTTAGGCTTACAGTTGAGTCTATAACCTAAAGGTGATTTATTGTAACAGTATTGTTGTGTAGAAGTTAATATTGATACCAATTTCCCTCTTCCACCCCCCCACTTCATGTCTAATTAAACAAGTAATAAGAATTCTAGTTTGTTGCCTTTCAAAAGAAGTGTGTTAGCTCTTTCTCCTTCCCTTTTTGTTTCCTTTTGATTCCTACTTCCAAACCAGTTTTGGACAGCTCTGCCATGATCCTATCACGTGATTTTCCTGTGGCCACTGAAGTACTATTAGATAGATGGGAACTGAGGAATGATTTGAGGAATCAAGATTTAGATGACACGGTGGGCAAGGCAGTTCATGACATCGCCTTCCTCCTGAGCCTTTATCAGGAATAATTGAAGGAAATAAAACCGACAGAAAAGTTGCACAGCAAAATGTAGCTTTTTGTGTGTGATGTGGCTTTGATCATGCCAAAGCAAATTCAGTAGTGCATATGTTATTCCTAAAGAGACTGTAATCAAGTTAATGAACGTGGCAGTGATGGGTTCGGTTTTCAGTATTCAGTGTATTTTTATTGCACATTGAGATAAAAAGTCACGTCTTCAATTAATTTACAGTTTGCTTCTTTTAAAATGCAACTATACCAAGGAGATGTCTTTCCCCTTTTAACTCAGTCTTTATTGATTGACGAAGATGTGGAGGAGTATCTTCCCCTTTCCTAATCCCTTAAGATACTTCATCCTGAAAAGACATCTGTACAGAAGGTTACCATTATGACTTTCAATAGCTATCTATCTGCTAGTCAACCTTGACTGTAAGTCTGTTTTAAAAAAAAAAAAATCTACATTTCCAGTGTGACTAACCTTTATTAAAATCATGTGTGCTCTCCTTGCATTGCTCAGGTTACATTTCCCTCTGAAGACAAAAAAAGTTTAAAACCAGTTCAGTTTCCAATCACTGTAATCTAAGACTGCTCTTGATAATGTAGTTATTGAGGTGAGACTGAACTCAGAGGAAGCTGTCTGTCATCACCTACAGTCACTTCGTTACGCGGTGTGGAGGCTGCTAGCTGTGGCACAGCTGCAAGGGCCTGACTCCGCTCATTAATGCTCCAGGTAGTGTGTGCACTGAAAAGTTCCACGTTCAACATTTTACGATGCAAAGCGATGTTACTATCACTAGCACTAGGATCAATTATTTGGATAAGAAGGAAACATCTTTTTTTATATAGGAATTTTGGAAGGCCAATTTTTGTCACTGTTTTAGCTGCTCCATCTTCCCTTCCAATTCATTTAATTACTTTCTCAATTTATTTTTTGAGGGCTACAGCGGTATTAACATTTGGAAAGAGAAAATGACCAAAGTTATTATATAGCCCCAAAGCTAAATGATATGAGCATATTATTATTAAGCTTATGGCAGAGTTCCTAACTTGAGATTGATGTGTTTGTACAGCTGTTGCTAAAGCTGTGGCTCCAAACAATCGCTAGTTGTTCTAATGAACTCTTCTGCTTTGAATCAAGAGGATGGGGGAAAAGAAAAAAAGACTGTTAAAATTGCTGTTGGATTAGTATGTGTATTTAAGGTAACGTGTAACTGCAGTAAGTGAAGAGAAGAGGAAAAAAGTAGTTTTTTAATACTCTAATAGTCTAAACTGTTAGTTTAATAGTCTAATAACTCAGGGTTTTTAAACAAAATATGATCAAGTCATTAGTTCTTTTGTATCATTTGTTCTTGAAACTCGATAATAGCACTGTGTACTGTCTCTTTATCTTTATGAACTTTGTGTTTCAAAGTATATTTTTTGACTCTTGTCATATTCTCTGTTTTCCTAGAGAATTTTGGGGGTTTTTCTCATATGTTGAAAATTTTTAAGGCGTTTGGAAAAGAGAGAATAAAATACATCTATTTCCATCTTCTCCTGGAGACCATTAATTTGTAACTACATGGCAGAGGTTATACTTGCTCAATTTTTTTCAAACTCCTGGATGAAATTAAAAAAAAGTAATAAATGTTGGCTCAGCATTTTATGCTGATTTTATGTACGATCAGTTTTTGCCTTCATAGTTGTGAAGTTTGGTTTTATCCCTTATATGAGGGTGGTGGAAACTAATTTCCTCAATATCCATGTGTATATTCTCAATTTCAGAAGTGCACCAGTAGAACTGTGCATCCCCTATTTCCTTTTGAGATCAGACTGGCTCGAACTTGCTTGTAATAACCTAGTTAAAATGCAGCCTTTTTGTTGGAGTAGTGGAGGATGTTTTAAAATCTGCATGGGACAAATTCCTTCCATTGGGGTGCTCTGTGTTGCTGAGCTTTAGCACGGGGTAGCATGAAATGTGTTGCTTTAAATAACATCTGTAATTGTGATTCTTCCTAATGTAGTTTCTGCAGATTTGGTTCTCTCCCTTCCCTCGTGTCTTTCTCTGCTTCCAGTAGAACTGAGGACTTGCTGAACACATCTTTTTTTTTTCCCTTTGCTTGGCTAATCTGTTATCTATATTGATATAGACGTTTTTGTTTCATATCTGCTCATGTCTTCCTCTTCTGGACTGATGCACACAGCGTATCAGATATGCTGCTGTGCTGCTTCAGAGCTGTGTTTCCAGGACTGGCATTTATTTTTATCCATTTCCTAGGGAAAAATTATTTTGCAGCAAATGTTTAAGTAGCAGATGATAAAACCCTGCAGCTCAGTAACAAATGAGTGAAAATGGATTGTGCAGTTGCCCCAGTTAAAATCTGAAACCGCTTATCACAAATCTTGTGTCAGTAGTGGTTCCCATTTGTCGTATGTGACACACAGCTCTCCACCAAGAGCTGAGCTGCATTTTTGCTGCTAACATCACACAGCATGGCTCTTCAAAAGTAGGTTGCACACAGCATGCGTGAGACAAATAGCTTGTCAACAATCAGAAAAACTCTCTGTCTAGTGTCTTAAGCATTGGCGCTGCCTACGAGGCCCAGGCCCAAAGCTTCACTCTTTTCCTTCTTTGGCTCACCCCTCACTTCTCCCCACCAGCTAGCTGCTTGGTTTTCTTAAAGGCTGTAACTTGGAGCAGTTGGAAGGAAGCTAAGGCTGCCAGCTCCCACTGCTCCAGGAGCTGTGTTGTGCCCTCATCCAGCTTCTTGTGCTGAGATCTTAAACTAAGGAGCGGCAGCAGTAGTGGGGAGCAGGCTACAGGCGAGGGGTTATATACAGCTCTTCTACAACTCAACCTAGCGTGGACCCAGTGCTCCTGGGCTTGGAACACAGTCGTTCCTGGCATTCACTGCTCCTCTTGCATCCGTTCTTCTCAAGGAAGGAGTGGATGGGCTGTGCCTTCATCTGGTCTTCTACTTTGGTCATTCTAAAGTAGTTGGATATTGCTGATGCTAGGCATCTGGCAAAAATAGCATAGAAATAAGACTTCTAAAAATATCATGATTCTGTAAGAAAGCTCCAAAACACCCACCACTTTGAGAATGGATGATGTAGTTGAGACTTTGGGAAACATCTCAGTGAGAAATTGATCTTAAAAGCTTCTGTATTTAAAGGGAAACAGGGAAATTACATTGGTGTGTGGGAAAACTTGCTTTCTAATATAGAAAAGCAGTATTTGTCTTATTTTCTTTCTCTGTTTGCACTGAAGAACTTTCACAACTATTTAATGAAAGAAGGATGTCACCTTAATTTTAATTACATGGTGTGTTTCAGCCCCTATGAGGGAGTTAACTGTGTGTAAGTTAAATCTCTCAGTGAAAATCTTGCCTACTGTAGCTCTGCAGAGCAAATAATGTTGTGTGCTGCTCCATGGTGATGTAAATTGATGTCACATCTCAGGAGGCCCAGGTGAAGTGCAAGAGATAAGTAACTTAATCGATGGCCCTTGTTGGCCCAAAGAAACTCACTGAAGATGGTGCACAAAAAGGTGAAAACTTTGAAAATTAGAACATGGGCTTCTGTTAATTAGCACTTATGTAAAAGCATGCAAGACCCTGTGCAATCCCCCTTCCCCAAGGAGATAATCATATTAAAATGATAAGGGCGTTAGCTTTGATCGGTGGAGGGATAAGAGAGGGTGGCTCAGTGCACTGACATAGAGCTTGACTCAGAAACAGTGCTAAAATACATAAATCTGTCTTTGGTATGTCCTGCCAGGCACATGGATGAGCTGTCTTTAAATCTGAGCAAACAGGTGGTCAAAAGAGTGGAGCTGAGATCAAAACGTTGCCTGTTAAAATATAAGCTGTGTATGGGGAAGCTGAGATTTAATCTAGTAAAAGCTTGTGGTTTTCACAAACTGTGAAACTAAACTTAAGCAGTGTGAATAATTTTTAATACTTCCTACTTGTGACACAAAATATAGTTCTCTCTAGAAACAGGAGAGAATAACAGCTTATTGCAAAGAATGAAATGCCCCACAGAGTCCACTCTCCCCTTCTGTAGTACTGCCTTGTGCTTGTAGTAATATACAAGATTTAGGTTTGTGAGGTTTGTATCCCTGTGGTCTGAATTCCAGGGAGCACAAACAGAACTAGTTCTGTTAATCCGGGAAAGTTTTTTCTGGCACAATATCATCCCTTCTTCCTGTTTTAAAAAAAAAAAAAAAAAAAAAAAAAAAGGTAGGGGAGATGGCGGGGAAACAAGTGTGGATGCAAAACTATCCAGCAGTTGTAAGAGGAGGGTTTTTTTTCACCTAAATTTTGTTGGTGTTTAGCTCCTAGATAGCAGTTGATGGGTTCACGGCTCTCTCTGTGTGCAATCTATAATGCATGTGAAATTATTTAAATGTTTAAATGTAAAACCTTGATTTTATATATACAGGGTAGGAAGGCAGGAGAGGCTATACAAAAAAAATAGTAATAATGTAAGTGTGTTAAACCCTTCAGACATATGCCACTAATTTTCTAACTCAAATGAACATATTGGTTTTGCCTGTAATCAAGAGGTTTTCTTCATTCCTTTCTCTGGTGCTGTTGCAAATATGTCTGTTGAATGACTTTTCTAAATTTCAGAAAGACCTTTGGAAGTTATTAGGGTGACAATGTCTGTCTTGGGGAGAGGATTGTATTTTTTTAATTGCCAACATGGATGTGGGGCAGCTTAGTGTCTCATTAAGAGCAGCTGTAGAGTATCTAGCTTCAAGCTCAAAATTCTGGTCTATCTGATATTAACACAATCAGCTTTTGATGACTTGGAAGACTTAATTATTTAATACATTTAAATCCGACTGCTCTGGACTAGTGTCTGTATCAGTCAAAATTAATACAGATAACTCATTAATCAGGGAAGATACACTAAGGAGTTGAACTCTTTGTCTATTCACACACTGAAAATACTACAAAATTGTATTTCAGCACCGTGAACATCTTGAAATAAAAGGCAGGAAAGGTTTGCCGACCTGAGATGAAGAGTCAGTGTGTTTGTTCCACTCCAAACACAAATGTGATTGAAGGATTTTTTTTTTATGTATTGAGTACTGGCTTTCTGCATTTTGTGAAATTTTATTTGAGAAACTAGTTTCATAAAAATCATTGCACTATCTCTATATCATAAGTGAAACTCGTGCTTCCCAAAGGGCATGGTGGAAATTCCCCATTTGCAAGCCTGATAAAGCTCAAGCTGCGTTGTCTTTAAATGGTAACTGCTTTTATGGTGGCTTGTTAAAGTTGAAACACATCTAATGCCTTTTGATGTGTATTCCAGTATTGGTTTACAAAAAATACGCAGTCTAGTCTAAAGAGGATACCCAGCAGGAGAGAAATAAAATTCCTGACACATACAAAAGTATCTGAATGGTCTTGTACATGGCAGATTGATAGCCTCGTACTTCAAAAGCAGTTCCCAGGCAGAAACTGTGCACGTCTGTGTCCACAAATAAAATAAACCTCGCACTCTTTATTTTTTTTTTTGTTTTTTTTTCAAGCTCTCCCCATCTCATCTAACAACAAGTGATGACTGTGTACCCAGGCGGGGTTTTATGGGCTTTTGTGATTAGATGCTTGTAAACTCTTTTCGCTTCCTCTGATGGTACGTTGGCTTGGCTCAGATTGGGGCATGTGTGTTTGTAGGTAGATAGGGGCTTGGGACATCTCTGAACTCTAGCTGTTTTCAGCTTACATATTAAGCTTACAAGTGCATCAGTGTAGATCATGCTTTCTGTGGCTTCAACAGAAGCCCTCAAATATTCATAATGTATCTGCATCAAATCTTACTGATCAGCTGGTTAATTGCCCCATGTGATGGGTTTTGTGGGGTCTGGTCCTCAAAGTCTGTGGTGGATGGTGGGTCTGCAGTGGCAGTTTGACGTGCCAGCTGGGGTTACTAGGTTTGCTTTGCTCCATTTTTCACTCCTTGCCCCCTTCATAGTCCAGACATGCTGAAATGTTTTTATTTTCAGTTTTGCAGCATTTTGGGAGTAGGCATCAAACAGGTTCAGTTTCATTCTTTAGGTTAGGAAGTCAGGTTTTTGTAGCCCCTTGCTCTCCCTTTAAATACTAATACACTAAAAACAGCAATATGGAAATAGTTAATATGAAGCAGAGTCTTTTGAGTCATCAACTAGCTTAATATGGCTGATTTATTTTTTAGGGGGAAAAAAACCAGTTTATTAATCACAGATGTGTGTGTTTCTAGTGTTAAGAAAGCTGGGACTAGAATGAGAATTCCCATTTCCCTTCCAGTTTCAAAAATTTGCTTGTTTGTTGGAGGTAACTTTATCTTCTAGTTTGAGGGGGTCAGAACCCGTGCTGCCTACCCTTTTTCTTTAGCTTCAAAATGTATTTATGGACTCTCAGTGAACTCTCTGACCTCACCACCAGAGCAACATATGTGGTTTTTACTTCGAGAGAAATGACAGTTAAATGCCTTCTTATTGTGGCTATGAATTATAAAACAAAGCCCATCCATTAGGGTTTTTTTTTTAAATAGTTTATTGAATTACAAAGCAGACTCTCTTTGAGCAAATAGTGATTTTATTAAATTTGATAGTTTCTTGTTGGATTGGTGTTGCTGTGTGTGATGGTTATATGTGTGGGGTTTTTTTTTTTCTCTCCAAGATGGCCATCTGTTGCATTTATCTTTTTCTAAAAGGGAATCTGACACTCACTAGAAAGTTTACTGTACTAGAAACACAGTTGGGTTTAGCATGTCCCAAATTTATTCCATCTGTTTTGGTTTTAAAAGTCTATGTTGTTCTTGGTTTAATTTTGAATACTCCTTTTTCCTCTTAGCATGTTTTTAGTGATAAATTATTCTTGAGCAATCCTAGAAAAACAATTTGCAATGTAGTCATAAAGGAAACAAAGCCAATTTAGTGTAAACATTCCCAAGCACGGTAATCAATCAAACCAAGTCTGTATCCCTAATTATATAGATAGAAGTAGTGATAAAGTGGTGGGGCAGGGGGAAATAGGACACACCCATGTGGTTGTTCTCATAGTGAGAAAGGTCTTTCTGTGCTCTTGAAAATGCCTTTATTGGATACTGATATTCCCTAATGTTTGGATCTGGCAATGCCTCTACTTAAATATATGAACTTGAGCACCTAGGTTTTTTCATGACTGTGCTCTAGTATCGTAACTGGTCTCCTGAGAAAGCGGATGAGAGTGAGAATTTGGACCCCTGTCAGCTGGGGTAGGATGGGAAAATGGATGGTAAAGGGTCTCACTGGGAAAATACTGGTGTGGAATATTTGTAGCGAATATTAACACTGACCTATGATGCTGTGGGGATGTTTTCTGCAAATTTAAGGAGGGACAAAAAAATGGGTCTTATCTCTGAAGAGGCTAGTGGCTTGGTTGATATTCTGTTCAGGTAAACAGTAGTGGTTTTAAATCTCCCTTTTTAAAAAAAAAAAAAAAAAAAAAAAAAAAAAAAAAAAAAAAACCCAAAATTGCCCTTTTTAATAAAATTTGATATATGCAGTATTCTTATTCATTTTAAGCTTTTCCTTCTCCCCTAGTGCCTTCGTGTTTTAAAGAGTAAAGTGGAACAGTGCTATCATTTGGTGTACTGCTTACACTTTGTCCACTTTTATGATTCCCTGAAGCCCTAATAATACTTATATCATGCAGAAGAGAAGATGAGAAGCAGTTACATGCTGCACGCCAAATGAAAACTAATGCTGTGGAGGAGGCTATGGCTAAAGTATGTGCTGTGAAACATGTCTGGCTAACATTGTTTCGTCTCAGATCCTCTCCACTTGAGCGGAGCGTATGTATTTCTTCCTGCTCTCTTCCCTCCTTCTGCCTGCAAACTCTTGGCTGACTTGGGTTGAGAGTAGGAGTGGTACAGCAAAAGTTCAGTCAGACAAAAATACTCTCCCACGGTTTTGGGGGCTCTGCATTGTATTATTCAGTTTCACAAGAAATTTGGTAGTTGCTAAGTGTTGGTTGTCAAAAAGATGGGTGAGATGAGGAGGTGGAGCAGAGGTTTTATAAAAAGAAAAACAGGTTTATTAACTGCAAGCATGTTACATGCTTAGGAATAGACATGTTTATGTAAAAGTAAATCTTAAGTAATCACTTACTGCACTACCACACTGCCTTTTTCTTAGAAAGGTGTAATTGTGAAGGACAGAAATGAAACAGATACAAAACCACAAAAGAGTACATGGTGTACTTCTGCAAAGGCTTAATTGCCTTTTTTTTTTATAACCATGTGAATATGCTCTATTTTATTTGTATGGAAGGAACTTGTATGAACCATTATTGGGACAAAAAAATATATACAAATGAAAGAAAAACTTGGCTGAGTGACTATAACATCGTCAAGCTTGGGAGTCTTGAAAACAAAGCATTTAGTTTATGCTTTTAGAAACTTATTTACAAGAACACCAGCACTTTTTTTTCCTCTTCTGTGTCCCACTAGCAGAATGGCAGAAGGTAATTCATTGATATACGCATCAGCCAATGATTGCTGTGATTTCTGAAACAAGGTATCTGATAAAAATTAAAATACACATGATAGAATCAAGGTAAAGTTGAGTTTGGTGGAAGAAAGTCAAACTAATTTATTACAGAGGTTTAATTGGAGATTGTTTGGATTCCTGTAGAGAGCTTGCAGATGGTTGGAAGTTTTGTTTGGAATTTTTTTAATAAGCAGACCACTTCTTTTTTTTTTTTTTTTTAAATAAAGTTAAAAATCTGTTGTGATGTGGATGCTGATGGCTAGTAGGCTTGCTTTTCTTGCATATGTGCTAAGGACCCTTAAGCAATAATCTGGGGCCTTGAGGGATACTCAGATTGCAAGTTGAAAACCATTGTTATAATTAATTTCTTCCTTATGTTTCCTGCTTCAACAAGAAAATATTGTGGTAATTCTGTGGAGCTGCTATCCCCAGATTTAGAGACAAAGCTGGTGGGTGTAACTGCATCTGTTTTTGGTAGTATCCATTACTTAAAGCCTTGAAACCAGGTTAGTGGCATAATAGGAAATCTCCTTACCTCTGTGCAGCACCGCTACAGCTGTGGCTAGAAGATAATTCTGTGGAGGAATTCTGAATCTGGGGGACTTGCTTTAAACAGTTAATAGCTAGCTGCTTGGGCTGAAAGCATGCTTTACAGAGTTTGTCTTCTGTTTTATGGAAACATGATGAAAGTGGTGGTTATTAGTAGTTATTATGTATATGTTCATGAAGTATAAGCTACAAGAGTTCTTGGCATCAGAGCTGATATATCTTAATGGTCACATGCCATTTGGGTTTTATTGGAATTGAGAAAAATCTTGACAAACAGCCTTTTGCATTCCAAGGAAAGGATGCGCTTTTTGGAGCAGCTTGAAAAGTGAAGGAAAATAAGAAGTCCTAACTTATTATATTCACATTTTATGTCTCTTTCCCCATCTGAGTTCAAAGCCGTAATTTGCACTTAATGCTCTATGGAAACAGAGCAGGCTCACATACTTGTGTGTAGATCCAAGGAATTTGGGTGTTTACAACGAAGTTAATTGCTACATCAGTGTGACCATCTTATTCTACAAAATTCAAACCACCTCTGGTCAGACTGGCAGTACGCCTCTTACGGAAAAGCTGCCAGAAGAGGTGACCTGAACATCTGTGTCAAGTTTCAAGAAGGAACACAAGCACTGCATTTAATTCCCAGCAGTAGAAACATTCAACAAAACATTATTTATGTCATCCTTATATAAACTATCTATCTACAAAAGTGCACACACAGGGGGGAAAAAAACCCTATATTTGACAACCTAGGAGAGTCTTGTTAATACCCTAGTGGTACATAATATTCATAGGAGTGGTGTTACAAGAATGTGTCCAAAAAGAAATATGTTTTTAGGAAAACAGAGTTGCTGGAGAAAAAAAGAAACGTAGTCTCACAATAGCTAACCAGTGTTAGGTCCAGTTCAAGTGACAGGAGCCTTGGTGGGAAAGTAGTATTGCCCTCATACACGCATAACCATGGCTTGAGAAAAGTGTATCCGTTGTTTGACTACAGAGCTTCAGGCATTGTCATGCTGAGAAATACTGTTGATCCTGAGATTTGAGCAAATGGGATTTTAAACATTGATGTTCTGTGCCTTTTTAAAAAACAAACAAAACAACGGCCAAAACTTCGAGAAGATTTAAGCAAAGGACAGACATTTAGCTGTTTTCTGGATTCTTCTTCCCCCCTATCCCAAGGATAGGGGAAATAAATATACACTGAAACTAACTGGAGCATTTGTAATAAAATTCAGCGTTTGAAAGATAATTTACATATTTCATTGAGGCAATTTTTTTTACTCTTCATGATCATGTTCAAAGCACTATACATTAAAAGATAAAACAGGCATATCATCCCATAAAGTTAGATGACATGGAACATATAATCCACTATCAAATAAGTATCAGCAATCATAAGTATGAATTATAATTGAGGCAGGAGCAACTTAATGAATCTTGACTGTTGTAAGAATATAAATGGTGCTTATGTGTGGGTGGCCACGTGCAGCATGAACACTGATAGTTGTGGTTTCGTTAAACGCCAGGTTACTTCAAAATAATCTGGTTGTTTCATCCATAATTCCAATCTGATACCCGTTATTACATATGTCATTTGCCTTGTTTCTCTCTCACCAGTGTTTCAGCTTTAAAATACTCCCCTCGTTTTTTTTTTCAGACTCCCTTTCGGTCTCCAGCAATGATGCCAGTCCTCCTGCTTCGGTAACGTCTCTTCAGCCCCACATGATCGGTGCGCAGAGCTCCCCGGGCCCCAAGCGCCCAGGCAACACTTTGAGAAAATGGCTTACCAGTCCCGTGAGGCGTCTCAGCAGTGGAAAAGCAGACGGGCATGTCAAAAAACTGGCCCACAAGCATAAGAAGAGTAGAGAGGTTCGTAAAAGTGCCGATGCGGGCTCTCAGAAGGACTCTGACGATAGCGCAGCGACCCCACAAGATGAAACTGTTGAAGAGGTAAGTGTTCAGAGAAGCTTCCCGAGGTTTGTTTTTATGTTTTCAAAGAACTAAAAGTTGTCTCTTCAGTTGACTGTCCCGCAGTTGAGCAAAATGGCATGTCATTCTTGATGACTGCTGTACTCTGCGTAAGTGCTGTGCCAGGCACAGTTTGTGCCCTTCTGCGTTGACAGTGTTAATAAAGCTCCATGGCAAAGTATCTCTAGCTGAAAAAGAGAAATGGAAGAGTAAAGCGTTGGTTTTGGCTTTACTGTCTTATCCCACTCAGGAAAGAAGTTTGTGAGTAAAGGTGCTTCCTGTTCTGGGAATAATCAGCTTATTTTTTATTTCCTTGTTGATGGATCAGGAAAGATATGGGGAAAGGTGTTTAGCTGCTTAAGGCTGTATTTACACCTTAAGCAAGAGTTAGAGCACAGAAAAATTAGTGGCCCTTCAAATCAAAAGGTAGTCACCATTGGTCAATTAACAAACATGGCAGTTTTCATCAGAGAGAAAAAGATTGTGAACTATTCCAGATTTTGCCACCAGGGACATCTACTGAAGGTTTCTTTCCTTCCACAAACGTGTGCTCATGTGCCCATCCTTCTAAGCCTGGAACTCATGTATGAGCAAAGCCTGCCTCTGATTAGGTACAGACAGAGCTAAATTCTCTTCTGTTACAAACCTATGGTTCAACTTGAACCATTACTGCTTCCAAGGGCACAGCCACTTGCCTGCTGTACAGTTATTCCCTTTTACCAGGTTTGAATCTAACTAGCAGTTTTGGTAGTTATCATACAGAAAAATGGTCTTAGGTGCCCAGTTAATTATTTAGTATTTTTTTCCTTGCTCCCGACACATTTTGCTGCAAGCTTGGAACATCAGTGAAGTTACACGGTAAATGTAGGGAAAGAAAAGACTAGAGACTTGGCAGCATGGTGAATTGGGAGTTGTGGTTTGGGAAGGAATATTGGCTTCTGTCCTTGAATGTCAGGCTGTAGAAAGAGACCCTCTGTGATGCAGTTCTAGCATTGTTTTGGGAGTATCTGTTACTCTGCAGTTCTGTGAGGGGAAGACCTAAGGCCACTGCCTTAAAGTTGGGAAAAAAAAATAACCATCTATGCTGTCTTCCTGTAAAGATAGTTAAATTATCCTGCAAGATCAGTTACATTAAAATTTTGGCTAATTGAAGTCATAGTTCTTTGTATAATTGGAAGGACTGTCTTTCAGCACAGCTGTAAAAATTATACAGGCTGTCTCCTCTCACTACTTTAAGGGACAAGGGGCAGAAACGATAATTGACAAAATATTTTGTGTTGCAGTAGGGTTTTTTAATATCCTTTATAAGCCTTGCTGTGAGGGTTTGTACTTTAGATACAAAGTTCTTGAGTTTCTAAGTTCGAGGAGTGTGGATCTTGGAAAGCAAGCATGGCTTTGGTAACATTTTCCTGTAGTAAATTTCAAGCTGAATGTCTTGTTCTCAGTATCTCAATCCATCTGCTTTTACCAAACACTGAAAACATTATCTTTGGCATCTGCTTTTTTCCCCCTCTGTTGAGGAACTGCACCGTGTTTGTAGGATCATCTTGACTTGTTGAGAGAGAGGTGAATCTGCAGAACAGACTTGTTTAAGACAAGCTTATGTTGAACAAGCTTCGTGCTGCTGAGCAGGTGACAGAGCTTGAATGTCTTGAATTTATTTACAGAGAGGACGGAACGAGGGGCTGAGCAGTGGCACTCTCTCCAAGTCATCCTCCTCAGGCATGCAGAGCTGCGGAGAAGAGGAAGGCGAAGAGGGAGCGGATGCTGTACCGCTTCCTCCTCCGATGGCAATTCAGCAACACAGTCTTCTCCAGCCCGACTCGCAGGATGACAAGGTAGGAGGAGGAAGCGGGGGAGGCTTCACATGTTGAGATAACCTCTCCTTGTACAAACCTTTCTTCTGTTTCTGAAAGCCTCTGTAATGTACACAGTACAGCTATGGTAGACAGAAGTAATCACTGTGGCCCTCTAGACAACATTAAAAGGGTTTCCTGTGGAAAGAGTGTGAATTAAATGCTTCTCTATTTTAAAAGCACAAGTGCAGAAATTTTTCTACTAGCACTTCAAATGTGGAAATGGTCCTCTTTGTGTGTAGGCAGGCCTATTTATATCTGTTTGGCTGATGCCGTATTCAGTGATTAGAATGTAATTGATTTATAATCATACCTTTGGGTACTGGGGTTAAAATACTATGTGCAAATAAAGTTTATCTGGAGAAATTAACAGTTGTACATAACCTTTTTAGGTCATAGGCTGTTCACCAAGCCCTACTATTTTGGATAGCCTCAGTTCAGGGGAAAGAAATTTTCTATGTATATGCCTTAGCAGGAGAAGCTGTTCACATCAACTCTAAGATGTTTTTGGGGTTTTTTTTGAGAAAAAGGTGTACTAAAAACTTAATATTCAAATAAGGGTAGTAATCCACCTGTTTTTTTTACAAACAAAAGCACATTAAAATTGAGGGTAACAAATTTTGCATCAGTAATGAAATTCTGGATGTAGGTAGTAACTGTGTGAAGGAGATCCTACTTGCATATAATCTGTTTTTCTTAAATGTAATGATGTTCATACATTGAGAGGGCTTAATTCAATTTTCGACCTGGATCAAACACTTAGGGAACAAGTATCAAGCCTGGAAATAGAAGTTTTAGGAATTAGAATAGAAGCAGTCTGGACTTGTGCAGCAAGTATCCACATTACTGTTTTTTTCCCACTTTGCTGCTTAAAATTTTTAACCTTTGTAATCTATAGCATTGAATAGTGTATGTGAATTTTGTGTCTTGTTACTCACTGTTCTCAGTGATGCAGATGTTATTGGTAACTTTGATCTTATTTATTTCCGCTTTTTTTTTTTTCACTCCTCTTAAAAGCACTGTGTTTCAGTGAGGATCTCACTCATCCCTGAAGCTATCATTTGTAGGGTCAAAATGGCTAAGCCCCATGGTCTGTGTATGTCATTCCTACATGTTTTCTGAATTGAAAAAGTATAACATATGAGTAAGGGAGTTAATATATTGGGAAATATGCCTGAAACAAACCAAGCAAAAATTGGCCAGCCTTTAGAGCTGAGATAATATTTTATTGCTAGAAAATAATAATCTCAATTTGAGGCTTAGAAATAGAATAAAAATAATGTTGGTGAAAATCCGATAAAGTTCCTGCTGATATGCTGCCAAATTTGCATGTCCCTTCAGTGATATAAAAAAAATGATATGCAGGTCTTATAAAAAGTTCTGCAGAGAAAAATGAATTTTGCATATATAGTTATCTTTACACAGCAAGAACAGTTATGTGAAGGGATGTGCTTGTAAGTTAGTGTCTGCTCACATCTGTATTTCTGGTGTGAAGCCAGACCCTTACCACAGTAGGGTAAGAGGCTTTGAGCAACTTTCAATGCCCAGTAAATTTTCCTTTCACATCTTAACATGCTCCCACTGCAGTAAAAACATGTTGGGACAGTTTTTAAAGTAGCTTAAATGCATTTCAGAGAAGACTTCTTAGAAGTTAAAATTTGGTAAAGTTAATATTATACCATAGTTTTTCAAAACATGTAAGTAGGTGATTCTTCTGTGGTGCATTGTTTTTGTGCAGTATCTGTCCTACTGCATGGTGAGAGGCAAAAAATTCCCCTTGTGGCAGCCTGGGAGGTTATGTGTGCCTCCCTGAAGTCCACACAGCAAGACATACCACCAGCTTCCAGTACCTAAAGCAAATGCTTTATTGGAACATGGTAGTGAGAAGCCAGAGCAAAGTTTTACCCAGCAGAAGTCAGTTGGCTCTATTGATGGAGTTACTGATTAATAAAAGGCTTCCAAACAAATTCCCAGTTGTCTGCCTTTTGGGTGGAGTCCTTCTTCACATTCCTGCCACGCTCGGTGGTTTCTTGGGTTGCTCAGCTCCTCTGGATCCCAAGGAATGTCTCCTCCTTTCTGTGACCTCAGAGGCTTGGCTTTCATCTGTGCCTCACTGCGAGCGCTTCTTCCTCTCCAGGGCTCCTGGTCTATGCTCTGTACTGGAAACTCCCTGCTCTCTGGGTTTCTCCCTCCCTGCCCAGCCTGCTGTGGGCTCCAGCAGCATCTCACACTTCATGTTCTCAGTTGCTCCCTCCACTTTTCCTTGTTTTCTGGGCAAGGGGTGTATTCTGCTCCCAGAGTACATCATCGGGAAGGTCAGCAGGCAGACTTCATCTATGCAGCTCCTCCTTTTTCAGATAATATGCAATATAACCACATGAACTGGAAACCAACCAGTCCTGAAGTTTTACCAACAGTCACACCCCTTATATTCCCATAGAGGAATAACAGAGAGAAGGGACCTTGATCAGAGCCTGATTCCAACACTGACAGTCTAAGCTGAGCTCTGTATCCAGTGTGAAAACCCCCATACAAGCACAGCTTTTACAAACCTGGTCAACAGTCAGATGTCAGGAGCACACAATTGCCAAAAAGACACGCTAGCTGTAGGATTGCTCAGTTCTTGGTGTGCATGCAAATGTCATGTGCTAGGCCATGCTGATTTGTCTAATATCACTAAATAACACAACCATTTTCTCCCCTAAGAGCTCATCTGCACAGTATGCATTTTTCTGTTCAGTAGAATCATTGCACACTTCATGGATTTGCATTTGATGGCAGTTTACAAGTTGTTTGCATTTAATTTTTGGATAAACAGTATTAAAGTTTCAAGATCAGTTATGTTAATATGAAACTAATTATTTTTGCTTTTTGTTTTCTCTTTTTGTAAACTCTGATGCAGCATTATGTTGACTTGTGTTCTGTCTCTGCTTTGGCTCAGTTCCCGTATCTTTCCATTTAAAGTTGTCTGTATTTCCTTTGCTTACCCAACCCCTGTTTTCCTTTCCAAATAAGGCGAATGCAAGGCAAACTACCTAAAATCTGTATATTCTTTTTTTGTATTGACTTGTGGGGAGCCTTGTTACACCCATGCTTGATTTGAGCAGAACCTCTTGTGTTAAGTCATTATACGTGCCATTTCTTTGTCCAGTTTGTTGGAAACATTTGCAGGACAGCTTATCCTGTGCTACATGACGTTCACTGTGCTGTTCGTAATATGAAGTAAGGTTCATATTACACCCTGTTTCCACTTTCCAGTTATTTATTGATAAATGTAATATGCAAACAACTCTGTTTGCAAATTACTGAGGCTGAATTTAATGGCCCTCTCCTGGAATCCTTTACTGTGAACACCTTTTACCTTCAGTTGTATCTATAAACTGGCATTTTATAGCTTATGAGGCCAGAGGTCTTCTGTGCTCTACACATACCATTGGGGAAAATGGATGGCACAAGGAATGGTGAGCTCAATTTCCCATCTGAATCTGGGCAATATACCCCAGCTCCTTTAGAGAAGTAAATGCCCCTCAGTTACTGGTGTATTTTTTTCTTAACTTAATTATGCTTCCTCCTTTATTCAAGTCTTCTTGGTTCCCATTACTGTTCTGCAGTTTTTGCTTTGTTTAACCAGCAATAATATACATTAACAAGCTATTTGTTGTACATGGAGTTGGCTCAGGTGATTTTTATAGCTATTTGTCAGGCGTTATCAGCAAGATGAAGGCTATTTCCTTGACTTCTATTGCATATAGGATCAGGAATTTTTATCCCAGCATTTAACTTCTGTGGGGGTCACTTAAAATTTCCAATTCCAGTTACCCAAGTTGGAAGGGACGATCTTATGGTTATATTACACTGACAGTTATTGTTGGGTACCTTTGTCTGACAGAGCAGTGAAGGAGGTCTCTTGGTCCTTGAGCAAGTACCAGGCTAACTCTGGGATTCTCCTTCCTTTGTGTCATTGCACAGACATCTTCTCGATTATTGGTGCGGCCGACCAGCTCCGAGACACCCAGTGCTGCAGAACTAGTCAGTGCAATTGAAGAGCTCGTCAAAAGTAAAATGGTGAGGCTGACTGGCAGATGTACGTCTTTAAAGAAGTTGTGTCTTTGAGTCCCGACTTGCTATTCAAAGAAAAGCTACATGAGTTTGACTTGCAAAACTTGAAACCTGTTTCAAAAGTCACTTTCTAGGCTGTGTATGGGTCAGATTGTATACCCTCTTTCGTAAGGTGTAGGTAGGTAAATGGCTATGTACAGAGAAGCAAAAAACAATAAGAGGGTGAGGAAGTGGCAGAAAATGTGTCCTATTAGTAAAATGAATGCAAAACCCCAGGGTCTTACCCTGATGAGAAGATGCCCTGAAACTTAAATTTATAGCAAATCTTGCAAGGTTCAACAATAAAGCAGATAACCCACACACAGAGAAACATTTATGCTATCTACCTGCAAAGTGATAATGAAGAAATAAGTGAAAGAGTAAAAGGATCATGTTGCATGTTAGTGCCTCCTTTCTTGCTTTTTAGTGTTTGCTAACAAATTAAGTAGAAGGAATCTGTGTTGACTTCAAGTTCCTGTGTTTTAAAATTTCTGTGTTTCTGAAGATGCTCATTGACAAACAATAAGGTGTATGGCAGAAGCTCCTTCATATTCAAAATCCAGCTTGACCCAGTACTGGAAAAAATGCTCTAACTGACCCTGTTTGAGCAGGGAGATTGGACTATATGCTCTCAAGAGGTCCTTCAGCAATTCTGTGATTCCCACAAAACTTTTTTGTAACATAGACCCTGTTGGTCTGGCCTTTGCAGTATTAGACCCTGTTGGACTTAGTAGAAGTGCCACTGTGAAAACTACAGAGAATTGCAGCATGGTAGCCCCATCTTACCAGAGGTTGATATTTTCCAGGCTCATTCTAAATCTAAGCAGCTTGGAATTTCAGAATGTGAAATTTTAATTCCTATTGTATGTTTCCACATTCAGAAAGACTTACATTTTACTTACATTACTGCACGAAATAATTGCTGCACTCTCTTAGAGTATTAACATTGCTTTTTACTTCTTTTGCACCAGAAGGGTGAATAAGAAGCAATCTATGGGAGAATTCAACAAGGTCTTTTGTAAATGGAAAGTTTAATAGCCCATGTGTCTTTCAGGCAGCCTAGCAGTGGGTATAACTTAATGATCCATGCATATAGTCCCCGGCGGAGATGTTCTCATTTCACAGTTTTAGCCAAGGGTCAGCTTCCCCTGGTTTTGGGGCCAGTCATATCATTGTTGGGTTTTTACTTTTTGTATGGAAACAAAAAAGATTACAGCTGAACCCCACCCTGGTGAAGTAAATGTGTCTTGCATTAAAGGGTGTGTCACATGCAAGGAAAATGTGATACATAACTGTATCTTTATCCAAGATTATGGACTTGAATTAAAGAAGTCCAATAAATACTTCATAGAAGCTCTTTCATATTATTTCTCACATGGCTTCTCCATCTTATATAGAAATGGAAGCCTGTGGAGTCCATGCAAGGGAGACTGTATCTGGCAGAAGAGACAGGGTCTCTTTCCTACAATCTGAACTGTCATGAAGCTCAAAGCAACATTGGCAGTGTAGAAGTCCTTATTTTCTTCAAGGAGTCAGTATTTTGGCTAGTTAATATGATAAACAAAATGTCTGACAAAGAATACCACTTCTATTGTGTTAAAAAAAATGTAGCATCCAAAGAATCTCCTTTAAAGATGTCCTATTTATTATTGAAAGCTACTTGCATATGCCAGAACTAAAGTATGACAAATGTAATTTAATCCCTGGCAATACACTTCCACCATAGAAGTACTTACATCCTAAGCAGGATAGTCTGAACTCCTTTCTCTTCCTGTGAAGGAAAGACTGACATATCTCAAATGCACGTCTGTGTTAGGTTATCTGTCTGAGAAAGCTAAGTTGTTGGCTGGTTTCCTGGAAGCTTGAGATCTTCTTTGCCAAGAAACATTTCAATAATTGATCTCCCGTAGGTTCCCATATACAGCTGCATGTAAATGTGTCGTGAATAAATGGGAAATAAGTCATTGTTGCTGTTTGTCTTGAACACCTTCTCAGGCCCTGGAGGACCGTCCAAGTTCCTTGTTGGTAGATCAGGGTGACAGCAGCAGTCCATCCTTCAACCCTTCAGATAACTCCCTTCTCTCCTCCTCATCACCCATCGACGAGATGGAAGAAAGGAAATCCAGCTCCTTAAAAAGACGACAGTAAGACCACATTTTGCACTCCATTTTTTGCAGTGTTTTGGAGAGAAACGAAATGTTTGGAAAATGTCCACTTTGAACTGGCAACAGAAGCTGTTTGTCTGAAAGGGGGAGGACTTGTGTTAGCTGTCAAGCGTGTAGTCATATTATGCAAAGAAAAATGGTTTTTTTCCAATGTTATTTACAGTTTAAATTTCCTGTGATTTTTAATTATAGTCATCCGATATTTGACTTTTGTCACACGTCAGTCTCAGTTATTCTGGAAGATGTTTATCAGAGGGCTACTAGGCTTCAAAAAACTGGTCATTCCCCTTGTTCTGTTCCACCATATGCTTAATTTCTTTATGTAGTAAACTGTTACCATGGTAGAACAAAAACATGCCTGGTTTCAAAATTATTTAAATCTCTGGGTAGAAATAACAGCTCATATACTTAAGAGTCTCCAGACCAGAGACGTAATGGCATTTATTTTAAACAATAGTTAAATGTTTAATTTTAATGACACATATAAGAAAACATCTGACTTGGATAAACAGAAGCAAGCCTGCTCCAGTTCCAAAGTCCAAGCAGCATCTTGCTTAGAAAGTGCATTAATTCTTCGATTTCAGCTCTGCTTATCAAACATATGTGACTACAAATATGTAAAAAGTTGTATGGCATCAATCCTTTTTAAAAATCTGTTTCATTTTTAAATTAAATATATGTTCACCATTTTCTTTCCATTGTAGCTATGTCTTACAGGAATTAGTAGAGACAGAGCGAGATTATGTACGAGATCTAGGCTACGTAGTTGAGGTATGACATTTTTCATTCTCTTGGTTTTTCTTTTTTTATTTTTTTTAAAAATGTGGTACTGACCAGCTATGTAGCTTGAACCTCACCATTTTTTTCAAAACAAAGACACAGTAAGAAACTGAAAATGTGAATGTTTGCATTCTGAGTTTTCCCTCCTGCGGGCTTTTAACATAATAGAAATATTGCATCAAATCTTATTCCCTTCATTATTCCTGTATTGTGCCCACCTTATCGTTCTTCTGAGCAGTGTCATTTTTTAAGATCAATACCTCTAGCCTAACGGTATCTTAGACTAAATGGTTTTATTTAGCACAACTACATTTAAAAACACATTAGAGCTCAGCATATAGAGCAAATATCTTGGATTTGAAAGACTTGCTTCCTCTCCTACTGCTGGGCTTGTCTTAGACTTCCTAGTTTCCCCTTCTGTAAAATGAGAAAACATCACACGTCTCCCTTCAGTCTTCAGCTACAATAAAATGCATTTGGAAGAGTAGAGAGAATGAGCATGACATTGCATTTCAGCCTAACAAGGTTCAATTCTTGAACTCTGTTTTAAACGGAGAGAAAGAAAGAGAGAAAGAGAGAAAGAAAGAAAGAAAGATCGGCATTGTGATAATCTTTTTACAGTATTTCAAGGGTGCACTAGAAGACTATGAACAGATGTATTTTTGTAACTAACAAAATAATTCCTGGTGAAAATGCTAGACATCAAAACATAAATTTTACAGGCTAAAATGAGACCTAGCTAATGAGGAATAGAAGTATTAGGAAAAAATAGAAGGAATACAGTTGCATGAATATTCCAAAATTTAAAGAACACTCCCAGCTCTGTCAATGTGATAGAATTGCCTGATGAGATGAGTACATATACACCAAAAACAAGAAGACAGGACTGTGAGAAAATGTAAAAAGAACTTTATTGCAGCTAGAATGCTTGCTAATAGAATTGATCTTCAAGTTTTTTGGTGTTTGGTTTGCTCATTAACGCAGGTGGTAGTCCCGTATACAGTGCAGCTGCTTTCTTCCTCAGCAGGCTTTGGTGCAGGGTTAGTGTGGATGACTGAAACGCGAAACACTGAGCAAAGGAGACCAGAAACCAGTTCAGTGGCTCTGACATACCCTTGGTAACAGCCCTGCCTGGCAAAGCATTGCAACTGCTTTGGGCAATAAGGAGAAGGGCTGTAGAAGTTTCCTCTGTGCTTTGAGCCTCTTCGCACAGGCTAAATGAGCTAAAGTGAAGTCATCTTTGTAGCACTGGGCAGCGTTGGGTAGACAACCTCAAGCCAATTTGTGGTGCTTTGTGTCTATGCTCTATGTTATGCTATGTTACAGAGCAGTGGTTTGGGTTGGTTTTGTGTCCTAAGCAAGCTGTTGCACAGACAATTTGAAAAGCTCCTGGGAAAAAGGGGATTAAAAGACATCTCATTTTTTTTAAGTTAAAATGTTCACAGTGAATTTCCTTGGACGGTTGCAGGGTTATATGGCACTTATGAAGGAAGATGGTGTACCCGATGACATGAAAGGCAAAGACAAGATTGTATTTGGAAACATTCACCAGATTTATGACTGGCACAGAGAGTACGTATTAACTTGAAAACCATCTGCTGAAAAATTCTACCTAAAAAATACTAGACTGACTTTAAGAAATTATTTTTTTTCATCAAATATTCAGATACAAGGTAAATATAGTTGGTCTTGCTTTGAGTTGTAGATACTGTAGGTTCAGCTTACAAATGTTGGTATGAAGATTTGCTTTAAACAAGGATGCTTATATAAACAAGTGCTTCAACTGAGAATCTATAGTATGGATAGTATAATATACAGAAGTTTGTATGTTGTTTGAGGCTTTATTTTCAAAAATGGTTCCTCTAAGAATGCAGTCTAGAGAATTTGTTAAGGTGTTAGCATGGCAATATCAACACCTCAGGCATTCAGACTAGGAAGTAGAAAATTTTCAATCAATATATGAAATTAAAGAACTGAACACCAGTATTTTTTCATCTTGGCATGGATTCAGTGTGTCGTTTTGGAAAACTATATTTTAATAATGCACTGCTAACATTGTCATTTTGGACATACATGAATATCCAAAGCTGCTGACAGGGGACACAAAGTGGACCTTGCAGTAAGACCACATTGTCTTGCAATTACCTGTTGCTATAGTGTGTGCTATCAGAAAAAAGTACTTATTCCGTTTATGTTCAGCTTCTTTTTAGGAGAGTTGGAGAAGTGCCTTGAAGATCCAGAAAAGCTGGGATCCCTCTTTGTTAAGCATGTAAGTGCAAACGTCTTCGTTGGCAAACCCCCAGCAAATACTCCAGATTTGCTACTGACTAACATGTTTGATTCTTAAGGGTTTATCTATGTTGCAATGCAATTAAGAAAATGCCGTAAAATATTCTTCACTGGAAGAGGTGGAGAGAGAGCTTATAAATAGACTAAGTAAATGCTCTAGTTTTTATTCCCAATATCTCCCAGTGGAGAGGAAGTATGAATGAGAGCCCCATTTCTCAATTCAGTTTTAATTCTATGCAAGGGAATTGTCATTTCATATGACACCTGTCTTCTAATCCCAGGTATCCACGCAGTACCATGGAACATAGGAAACAAAAATAGGAAAGAGGCTCATGATTCTTTCTGGTTTCAGTGCATTCTAGTTCCGTATCCTTTCCTTTTCTGAGAATCGCGATAGTGGTTGAGATTCCTCCGTTGTCCCTTAGGGAAGGAATTGAGAGTGCCAGAAAGTTAATTTTAGTCCAACACAGTACCCTTTATAGCTTTATACAAGTCCCTGGTTTTCCACTTTTCATTTATTTATTAAAAGGAATGGCCACGTGATACATGTGGATATTATAACACTTCAGAAGGAAGTTGGATGAACTAGTTATCTAGAAACTAGATGCCAAAATTCAGGACACATCAGACATGTCACTAATCAGTCACTTTGGTGTCTCTTTGTGTAGAAATACAATTTAATATCTGTTTCAGGTGAGTTCTCAAGATACTCCAAATCATGTAAGATGGCAGAAAACTTGCCTGCTATATTTGACTATTTGCACAAGCCTGCAAAGACTGAAGACAGACTGGATTAAAGCAGATTTAACGGGTTTCAGTTTTTCCCTGTAGCTGGTGTTTGAAGTCAATACCAGGGTAGCAAAAGCACACAGAACCAAACATTAATGGAACAGTAACACTGGAAGCCAGGCCTAATTCCTGGACTAATGATGAGGAATGAGCTGTTTCATTTCTGAGACATTATTTAAAAAAAAAAAAAAAAGGAAACCTGGAGGAAGTAACTCTTCCTGTTTCTGATTGCTGTTTTACTTTCTCCTGGTATATTTGTGACTGAGTTGTCTTTGAAAGGCAGCCTTATCACTCCAGATGGAAAGGCAAGCTGTGATGCTATTACAACATCCTCTAGCAAAACCCTGACTATCAGTTAGAACATGACGATTCAGTTCCTGCTCTTAATCTATGTTCTGTGTCCTTTTCAATCTGCACCTCATTTTTCCTTTTTTGCTTTCCATTTGTCTTCACTGGTCAGTACCTCGTCAGTCTCTGAGCACCTAGCCTCTAACAGCAAACTGATTCTAGCAAAATGCTAAGAAAGATTTTGGAGTAGGTAATAGACACATATGATATGTCTGTGTTTCTTAACCAGCAAGGTCAGTTATCAAGAATGAATCTTAAAGGCTAAAGTTATACTTTCTCTCTTTAGCTTTGTTGCCTTGGTGTTAAAACAACATACACGAAATACAGAATCAGAGTTAAAAAATACTAGTGCCACCATTTCCAGGCTATGTCCTCTCTTAAACTCCAGTAGGACAGCTAATACCAAGTAGACTTGAGAGATTTCTCCTAACTACCCTGTACAGGAGCCAAACAGGAAGAGAACATTGATACGCTAGAATAATAATCAGATTATGGAAGTTAAATAAAAAATATGGTATTTCAAAGGCTCTATCCATTGCTCTTGCTATCATCTCTAAACACCTGTTGTTCAGGAGTATTTATAACTGTGGCAGTTTTTTTACTTCTGTTGCCTTTCTAAAGTAGTCATCAAATTCCCAAATAAATGTGTTTTCAGATCTGTAGTTTCTGCATATGTAGCTGCTTCTTTTCCGCCAAAAGACCTTTTCAAGTTTATACTTTTGAACAACTTTACTTATTATGATAATAATTCTTTTCAATCTAGCATGTGGTGGTTTTTTTCTTGATGATAATGTATATTTCTGTATCTTTGTTCCTCTAGGAGAGAAGGTTGCACATGTACATAGTTTACTGCCAAAACAAACCAAAGTCTGAGCACATTGTCTCGGAATACATTGATACATTTTTTGAGGTAAGTTCCTGAGAGATGATATATGCAAGGTGAAGAGTGTGTACAAATCCTCCTCCCACCCTCTTCCCCCCAAAAATAAACAGCATGTATCATTGATACTTTGTTGCATCGACACTTTGTTGCATCGACACTTTGTTGCATCGACACTTTGTTGCATCGACACTTTTTTTCAAATTATAATTTCTTGTCATTTTTGTTGTGATTTCTCAGGTCTGATAGAGGCTCCTAGAGATGTATTAATCTCTAGGGTAAGAAAACGAAAGTTTAGGTATAAGATATTAATCAATCAGTAGAGCCTCATCCTTACTAGCTGTAGGCCAGGCAGTTAACAGCCCATCTTACAGGAAGTGGCAATTTTGGATGAGCAAACATCATTGTCAAAAATAGACTATATACAACCTGTAATCAAAAAACTACATTTCAGTATACAATCTTTTCCAAAAAAGATATGGAAGATGCTTGGAGATAGGAATACTTTGGAAACAAAGCTGATACAGATAAGGGGAAGGACTTCAGCTTTTACTAACTGAAGATTAGGTTCTGCTCTGAGTTTTGCCAATTTCTGCTCTGATAGCCATTGTTATATCCTTGATATATCATTATTATATCCTGCTGTGTTTCTAAGTCAATGAAACAAAGTTGTTTCTAACTGAACAAACAAAAAATGTTTGTTTTACAACCCTCAGGATCTAAAGCAACGCCTGGGCCACAGACTTCAGCTCACCGACTTACTAATAAAACCTGTGCAGAGAATTATGAAATACCAGCTGTTACTAAAGGTAAAGTGATGTTGAGATGGAGGATTTCACATATGCGTTAACGGATATGTTTTCTTTTTTAAATATTGCTAATTCTTTTCCACCCTCCTCCCAAACAGAACCCAGATTTGAAAGCAATGTCATGTGATTATTTTCTGAGTATGTTCAGATAGTTATAAAAATTGCCATAAACAGCTTGGGCAGAGTTTCGTTTTAATGTTAAAAAACCAAATGATCTCAAGTCAGTGACGTGGAAATGTTTAGAGTTTTACCAGTGTCATATGAACACGAGAGGGATCTCCTAAATGTTTTCGGATTTACACGTGGTATGAGTTGTTGGGACTCATCCCAACCTTTCCATCTATATTTGCAACCATCTTAATATCACATAAATGTTTACTGAAGAGCAATCCTGTGTATCATGGAGTTCATTGCCTTAATACATATTCCTGTAAGAGCTAAAGCAAAATGGTGAATAAATCTTAAAAATTAAGAGGGGGCAAGCACTGCAGCAACGAGTTTGAAAAATTTGTTGTGTCTTTTACAGTCTGTTATTCTCAAACAGAGGATAGCAAATTCAGATTTTCTAGAATTTCTTTTTGCTGATTAATGAGAAAAGAACTCTTTTTTTCTCTTTTTCAGGACTTCCTCAAATATTCTAAGAAAGCTAATCTTGACACAACAGAACTAGAGGTACTTGAGACGTTTTCTTTTAGTGATCTGAATGCTCTTTTCTCTGAACTTCTCTTGTTTTGATAGAGTCACTTTTCTGTTCTGACCATCTTGAGAATGTGATCATAAGTGTTTATTTTTCACATTTCTGTTCTAAAGCAACCGCAGCAAATGAAACTAAATCTTATGCTGCTAACTCATTTGGAAAATAAAGCTTTGACTTTTTATTTGTCTTGAACAGAGAGCTGTAGAGGTCATGTGTATAGTACCAAAACGGTGTAATGACATGATGAATGTTGGCCGCCTGCAAGGATTTGATGTAAGTTGGCTGAGATTTTGCTTAGAGGTTTTGTCGGGTTCTCTAGAGACTAACCATTGATATTGTGGGGAGAAATGAGGTAGGGTGCTCTGTCACTATCTGGTTAGCTGGTACAAAAAGCAGTGAATGAAAAATTAAGTCTTAGCCCTGCCAAGGACTTTCCTGGGAAACTTCACCTGTTGTGTCAGTCAGGCTAGTGAAGTCCTGCAAAATCTAGGAAGCACTGATGTTGCTACAATTCTCTTATTGACTAATGACTTGCAAAATAGTGAAGAATCAGTTATCAGCAGGTGAGCAGACCTGACTTCAGTAGTGTAGACGAAGGAGGAGTTGCTAAGGTCAGTAAAGTACCTGAGGCAACTGTAGCCCTTCTCCTTGTTTTGCTAAGTCTAGAAGAGATGGAAATTGGCTATTGAAACAGTCTGCATCAGCCAGACCATAGACACGTGTTCGACTTGCAAAGTCCGTTCTGCTCTGTGATGCAGGTATGGACTTGAATTCTTCCCCTTTTCAGCACCCTGGAAGACATGAGGGTGAAAAATACATGAGTTACTGTGGGAGTTATTGAGAATAGAGAGGTGTAAGCCTTAGTGTTACAAGCCTCAAACTGCAGCATGAATTGAAAAGGGTGGAGTGGGGTTTTTTCTTGATGATGTTTGGTTTTAGAGAAAGGACACAAGAATGTTTTGTGTACAGGAGGATCAATGAATGTATAACGGTCAGTGACACTCAGAAATTGGTAACTACCCAAAGCTGTTTTGGCATGAGCATCTGCTCAAAAAGGTTGATTGGGGTAAGAAATTAAGAACTGCACTTAAATGTTTTTCTGCTTGTCTCTGTGTTTAGGGTAAAATTGTAGCCCAGGGTAAGCTCCTGCTCCAGGACACATTCTTGGTTACAGACCAGGACACAGGACTTCTGCCACGCTGCAAGGAGAGACGGGTCTTCCTCTTTGAGCAGATTGTCATTTTCAGTGAGCTGCTAGATAAAAAGAAAGGTTTCTCCATGCCCGGATTCTTGTTTAAAAACAGTATCAAGGTAACTTTTGTGTGTGAGTCTTTGCGTCCTCCTGCACAAACTCTCTGATAAGGTAACAGTTTCTGATTCAGTGTGGAGTCACTAGTGACATCTAGATGTGAGATCAGTCGTTTCCTGAAGTTACTTCCTACTGAATTTGTGCTTACTCTGATAAATGGAAATCTTTGGATCCCAGCATTCTGGTGCTTCCCGTGTGAAGCATACCAAAGCAGGTGTTCTTGTACAAAGCTGGAGGAGCATTCAGAAAGAGTTTAGTCTTCAGCTCTGTCCTGTACGTATACCACATCACAAAGTCATTGCAAATAAAGATAATAACTCTATGTATGCCTTCTCTTGAGTTTCAGCAAAAATCAGTCCAGATGTGTAGGTATCATTTGTAAGTAGTGCCACTTTCTTAGACATGTCAGTTCTTCCTCAACAAAAAGCATTTACCCCCACTTCAAGCTTTGCCTGAAACAAAACCTGATGATATTAGGGCCCACTAGCCCTCCTCATGATGTGTTTTGAGTGGACCCTGCTTCCTTTAACTTCCCTCAGTGCTCTGCCTGCCAGCTGAACGTCCTGTTTAGCACTGGCTGGACAGCCTGTTCCAAGGCATTGCTGTATCTGCAGCAGAAACCTTCAGCGTGGGCCGGTGGTAGAGCTGCACAGCAGGCTCAGCATTTTAAATAACACGAAGGGAGAGTGAGGGAAGATGGAGAACACTGGTCCATATTGACCAGCTGGAGATTGTTCAGGCACAGCGTGTTAGTGAGATGTACACTAATCCTTAGTTTACTGTAATCCTTCATTTTGTTGTATTATTTCACTGAAGGAAGGAATGGTCATCGTTTGAAGATCTTACTATGAGCTCCTAAGTAGGAGATTTTAGAGGTATGTTTCTCATAAAATACACAAAGTAATTTTTTTTATTTTTTTTTTCATGAAGGTGAGTTGCCTTTCCCTGGAGGAAAATGTGGACAGCGATCCATGTAAATTTGCACTAACATCAAGAACGGGCGATGTCACAGAGACCTTTATTTTGCATTCTGCTAGTCCAGGAGTCCGCCAGTTATGGATACATGAAATTAACCAAATTTTGGAAAACCAGCGCAACTTTTTAAATGGTAAATTATTTCCTTTCCCTCAAAGTTCGTAATTGAACGACTTCTCTCTCATCTGTTGTTTCTTGGCTTTGAAATAATTTGCAAGTTTCCTTTTTCCTGAGCTAATACAGAACAGTTGGGGGATACGTGCTGCATTTCTGCTTCAGAACAGATGCTAGCATTTATTATAAGAGTGGTAGTCTGCATTTACATGGTGTTCTTTTGGTGAAATTTTCCAAATGTTTTGTAGGAGTGAGTCAAGATTGGCACCATCCGTTGAGGTGGAGAGTTAGTGTACTCCTTTTAAGCAAATGCAAGCCTTTAAAGGCTAAACCCAAGTGTCAGTTTAAGCATCTATTCAGAATATGTTTTGCTTATGTTATTTTGGTGGCAATTGTTGTCACGTCTTACTGTGGCAACAACATTCAGATTCTGCAGAAGAAAAGTAGAAGATGATAGTGTCTGCTGTGACACTAGAAGGTTCTTGCTGTATTTTTTTTATCAATCGGTTGTTGCCCCATCTAGATTTTTAAAAAAAAAAAAAAAAAAGTTGTAATGGATGGAACAACGAGCTGAGAATTTGGAGCCACACCTGTTTTTTCCCAGCTTGGCTGCTGACTGACAATGTGATCCTAAAGGAAAACATTTCTCCCTGGTTTCAGATTTTCCGTCTTTAATAGAGGTACATATAGCAGGTCACGAAGGTGTGATGTAGAAAAATGACTTGAGACCTATGGCACAACCAACATTGCTAGGGGAATTTATCTTACTTGAACAGCACTCCCCTTTTGCCAGTAAACATGTCTGTTTTAAACTGTTCCTGTTCCCTTTCCCGCCCTCCTTTCCCTGATCGCCTCCCCTCCCGCCCCCATTGCAGCCTTGACGTCCCCAATCGAGTACCAGAGGAACCACAGCAGTGGTGGAGGCGGCAGCGGGAGCAGCAGCGGTAACAGCAGCGGCCCCAGCAGCTGTAGTGGCATCCCCAGCTCCAGCCGTAGCCGGCCATCCCGGATCCCCCAGCCTGTCAGACACCATTCCCCAGTCCTGGTCTCCTCTGCAGCCTCGGCCCAAGCAGAGGCAGACAAGATGTCAGGTATGTCCATTCACAATCTCTCCCTGCCACACTACAACACCTCCTTAGAAACTGGCCTGAGCCAGCCAGACAGGCACCCTCCCAATGCAGAACCGGATGGTCCTCAGAGAGAAGCTGAGCAGATTCCCAAGATGAAAGTTATTGAAAGTCCCAGGAAGACAGCGGGAAACATTTCTGGCTCAGCTGATGGAGCCCAGAAAGACTCACGTGGAAGCTCAGAGGACAGTCGATCAAGAAACAGCATAGGATCACTGACGCTTGGGAAGCCAAGGCCAGGAGCCATCTCACCAATGAACTCTCCTCTCTCCACGACTTTCCCTTCTCCTTTTGGCAAAGAAACCTTTCCACCCAGCAGCCCCCTGCAGAAGGGCTCCTTTTGGAGCTCCATCCCAGCATCCCCTGCCAGCCGCCCTGGCTCCTTCACTTTCCCTGGGGACAATGACTCCCTCCAGCGGCAGGTCCACCGCCACTCTTCACACAGCAAGGACACAGACCGCATGAGCACATGCTCCTCGACCAGCGAGCAGTCAGTTCACTCCACCCAGAGTAATGGGGTAAGAGCGGAGCACCTCTGTCCTGCGAGCTCTTCTAAAACCTTCCCATGCTCCCTTTCTGTGCGTTACCATCACTCTCCGTACTAACTTCTGGCTCTCCAGTGCTGTACTGCTCTGAAATAATCAACTGTTCGGATCTCTTCTGCACATTAAAAAACCAAAATTGTCTACCTCTCTGTGTATGTATACATACAACCATGGATATGTATACAGACACAAAAGCAACTGCTAACATTAGATGCAATTTCTGCCTCTGCTGAAAACATAGATCACTAGGCTGATACGTACTAACTTGCTCTCCTTGCTTTTTTCGTCTCTAATTTGAAGGCACATAATTAACATGCTGAAGCGTGGCAGCCAGAGCACCTTGGGGTACGCATTGCGGCCAGCACTTAAATCTGACTTCAAGATTTTGGCAGACTGCCTTGGGGCTTTTTTCCCTTTCACGCATAAATCCGCCACCATTGTCCTGTTGAGGTTTAACTTCATGGAGACATCTACAGTACGTTCCCTGGGATGCTTGATTTTTATTTTTTATTAATTTATTTTTTTCCCCCCTCTCCTTTCAGCCTTAGTTGATGTACAGCATTCTCTTTTTAAATCATGTGTCTGATCAAGGAAGCTTCCTTCAATCCACTCAAAACAGGCCAACAAAACCTAGCTAAAATAATCCTCCTTCTACTACAACCAAAACAAATAGTGGCTCCACTTGTCTTTTCTCCTTTGTAAGAAGAACTGGTTTAGGGCATCTGGAGATTCAACCTTTTAGTATACGCTTGGTATGTTTGTGCGGAAAGCTGGGGTGTCAACAGAATCCACATTCTCTGTAATAACGTCCACCAGGAAATGCAACACAGCAATCACAGAGGCATGTGCGAATATAACGCAAAAGGTTCAAGGCACTTGCCGTGGATGTGGTAGGCAGGCTACGGTGCCTTTCTTTTTTAAACTCGCATTTGATTTTTCTCTCACTAAATGTTGTGTTCACGAATGTTTGTTTTTCCACTCTTTCACAAATAGTACGCAATACCAATTTTGCAAACCACCTAACTTGCCAGACCTTTTTTAAATGCATGCATTTCTTTATAGAACTGTTTAACACACAGAGCTTTCTTGACTTCTTAGTTCTTACACTTACTTTTATAATAGCTTCAGAAGAAAAAATTTGCTTTGCATGTATTGTATTTTTATCCCAGTCTTCCTTCAGCTTTTCATTTGGTTTAGCTCTATCTTGTGTTTAGCTTCAGTCTAGCAAAATGTGATGATAATATAATATCTGGGGTAATCTGAGTATTTTGCAATTACTGCACAGGATGTGAATCAAGATGGTCGTACTTTTTGTATGCAGAGAAGACTTGCGTAATATTAATTGATGTCATTCCATTAAAAATAGAGAGAGGGAGAGTCGGGATAGCACTGAGTTTTCAAAACATTTGAATTTTGATACTATCTCAGCAAAGACACCATGGCTTGTTTTTATCTTACTGTAAAACATAATATCTGAATGCATGCCTTCTGCTTCACAACTAAGTTTCTTTTAGTTTGGTAACTGAGATGGGTCATAATTCTTCATTTACAACCTCATTTCTAGACCATATTTAGCAGGATTCCACACCATATTCAACAGGCTAGAGAAAATTGGTTGTGAAGGTTTATTTTGATGTGTGTATTTATATGCACATATGGTTATGGTTGGTTACTTATGGAGAAGTTACTTCTAAGAAGAAGAACAAGTAATTGCTTTTGCTGGTATTTCAGGAATAAAGGAGGAATTTTTTCTTATTTGATTTTCACTCCTCCTCTAATCCCATAACTGAGGTCAGTTATGACCAGCAGAACTTGCTGTAGAAAAACATTAACTGTGCAAGAATAATTACTTCCTTGCAAGGCAAAAGAAAAGGCTATCTTTCTGTGCTAAGAATAAATTCTGATATAAACACATTCACAAGAACGTTTGCCACATAGTAGTTACCAGGCACTTGTTTATTTAACAAATTTATCTGTCCTTGTTGAAAATAAGAAATATTCAGGGTTTAATATGATCCTTCAAGACTTAACTATTAAAAAGAAATGGTCTGTCCATTCACAATCTCTCATGCATCAGAAAAGGTCAGTCCTGTAGTTACACAAACTCGACTGCATGTGAAGAAGCAGTATGTTGAGGAATAGTGTGGGGGACAAGGTTCAGGGCTTAGGTCGGTTTTGCAACTTCAGCCTTCCCTTCATCTCGCCCTGTAAGTCTAACAGAAGGAGTTAACAAAGGCAGCTTTCTCTGAATAGACTTGTTTTTCATCTAGCTAAAAGAATCTAGCAAGTTGTAATCTTAATTTAGAAAACAACTGAAAATGAGACTGGCTTTTTGATTCTACTGTTCCTAGTTTGTCTAAATAATGGGGAAGAGCTTGCTAATACAAAAGACCATGCAGACAGTTCTAAGCCACACCAAATGAGTTCTACCACTAGAAATACAGCATCTGGAATTAACATAAATATCCTTTAGTAGAGGTACAATTCAGGATGAGATCTTTCTCTCTGTGGTAACATTTGCTTCATTATCCTGATAGGGGAGAAAAAATGGAATGGACTTTGATCCATTTGAATAAAATAGTCCAGCTAGAATAAAATGTAGAGGCTGGAAACCCAAGCATCAATGTGCTGAACATGCTATGAATGAGTAATCTGAGACTGTTCCTTTCCAAATGTCTTGGTTTCTTAGCCAAAGCACTCATGGGGAAGCACAGGCACCAAGACATGGAGTGACTTGTTCAAGGTCATTAGCAGACTGGCAGAGAGCGTGGTTTTCAGGGCTGGCAGTGTCCCATGCTGTCCACTGACCCGGGCTGCATCTCCTCAGCACTGAGAGGAGAAATAGTGGACAGTTTTGAGAAAAAAGGTGACGCTGTTTTAAACCTGCGTGCTGAGCTTTCCACTCACTGCTAGCACATACGTGATAGTAAAATATAGTTATGCTATATAAGCGATAGTAGTCTCCAGCCACAGCTGGGTACTGATGCCCTTCTTCAACTTGGCTACTACTAAGTGATAGTGAGCCCTGGAAGTGACCCGAAACGGTTTGGAGTAAGAACAGACAAAACACCGGGACACACACACACATGCCTCCTGTCACATCATTAATAGGCCATTCACTTTGGTTTTAACTTGTTTCAAGAAGGAAGTATCTTACTTCAGGAAATTGGTTGCATAGTCTGATAATAGACTTCCATTTATTAAACCTCATGCATGCGGATAGACAAAATGAGACTTACTTTTGAAAAATAATAATTGCCAGTGGATTCATGGACAGGAGAAGACTCTTGTTCAGAAAAGTAGTATGGCTTTTAATGTACACCTGATCAGCTGTAATTAAGCCATAATTAGCTTTCTGCAAATGCTCGGTGGGGAAACAAACAAAGTAGTTTACCTCATCCTGTGTGTTTAAAGGAATAAACCTGATTATACAGATTCAACCAGGGACAAGCCTTGTGGTTTTGAGACGTGCTGTCAAAACCTATTTTGTTCTTTTGTACCTTGTCATGTTTTGTGTGCAGAAGGCTGGTGTCTGAGATTTGACAAATAGTGCTAGGAAAGACTATATGTATTTTTTGTTGTTGGAATTTCCAGAGTTTGAGGTAATGATTATGATTTTGTAACTGCAGCTATAGGACCATGAAAAACGGTCCTATGTGCTGCACTGTAGTTGTGTTTCCTGGTAAAGATGCAAGACTCAGTGTGTGAGCTTGAAAGGAGGACCAGTTGAGATCTACGTATAAACTGACTCTAGTTAAAGGAAGTAGTCTTGCGTAAAAGCAGGGGGAATAAATTTCTGCAGCAGCTCCACGTGAAGGTTTTCAAAGATCCAACTAATTTGCACAAGATATATAGAGGCAGGCAGCTCTATTCTTTGACTAAAGCTTAAGTTATGTGGATTATGCAGGTAATGTAGCAGGCCAAGAACAGCCTGTCTTCTTCATGAACTTTAAACTTGATCCTTCTTTCTTTCCCCCCTCTCTTTCTGCTTCCAATTGACACTTGCAGAGTGAAAGTAGCAGCAGTAGCAATATCTCCACCATGCTGGTGACACACGATTACACGGCAGTGAAGGAGGATGAGATAAATGTCTACCAAGGAGAGGTCGTGCAGATACTAGCCAGCAACCAACAGAACATGTTTTTGGTGTTCAGAGCCGCCACTGATCAGTGCCCCGCAGCCGAGGGCTGGATTCCCGGCTATGTCTTGGGGCATACCAGTGCAGTCATCATTGACAACCCTGATGGAACCATCAAGTGAGTACCTGGATGTTTGTAGAAGGGGAGGAGGAAAAGCTTCCAATTTAGACAAGGCATTTTAACCAAAAGTTGATGAGATCTTTGAGAAATAAATTAACATCAAGGAAGATGAGTACTTGAGAGGTCCCCTAGCAAACTTCAAAATACAAGCTAGTAAGAGCCCAGAAGCATATATATTCTTTATTAAAAAGTTGTAGTAGTGCAATCTTCTGGGAAAGAAGATGAAAGAACACCTGATACAAAAGCAGCAATAGCTACTGCTTTATGAAATAAAATGAGTTATCAGGCTAGACATCTTTGTTTAGGACACCAGTGAAACAAGATTTCGGAGTTCCTAGACTTCTGCTTTGATCCAGAAACCTATTGAAAATGATTGGTTGTGCTAGGAAGATCTCTCTCAAATCTGCAATGGGAGTAATTATATGAAAGTTCTTACCCCTAAAGTTTCTATAGGCTGTATTTTATACAAATTTCATACTGGTCATTGCTCAGTTTGATTGACAGTTTGTATTTTCATATAGAAAGCTTAACATTTGAGCAATGATTTCAAGAAATCCTGAACTACAGACTAATCTTGCTAGCTTGCTTACAATTTTAACCAAGGGTAGCATTTCTTACAGAGTACTTAATGTACTTCATTTCAGTATACTTTAATACAATGAAATAACATTTTGACATACTTTTCCAATGCTGTTTTAAATTAGAGAGTATAATACGTGACATGGATTTGAAAAAAAACTAATCAAAGTTTAATGTTCTGTACTCAGGAAGTCAACGTCTTGGCACACAGCACTCCGTTTAAGGAAGAAATCTGAGAAAAAAGATAAAGACGGCAAAAGGGAAGGCAAGCTAGAAAATGGTTACCGCAAATCCCGAGAAGGACTTGCCAACAAGGTTTCTGTAAAGGTAAGTGTTACAAAGATGTAGTAGTTTCAAAAAGAGAGTGTGTTGTGATTTCTTTAAAAGTAACTTCTAGCAGAATTTCATGTTAAGGAATTAGAGGTAACAGTGGTTTTAATGGACAGTGTTTGCTAAATCTGAAAACAGGAAGATATCACACTTGCAGGCTCAAAGATTATATAGCATAAAGATACTGCAGAAAGAGTAGAATGTTATTTTAAGGTTATCAGGACATTAATTCTTTAATTTCTCCTTTTCAGCTTCTCAACCCCAATTACATTTATGATGGTAAGTTGTTTTAATTTTTAAAAAATGCAGTAAACACAGTTTGATTAAAACACTATTTACGTTTTTTAGATTTGCTTGATATGAATTATGTCAGGAGCTGAGTTTTCTATCAAAATATACATAGGCCCATTTTGGATAAGGGAGACAAACATTATGTATTTCATTAACTATTTTTTTAAGATGTGAGGAGCAAATTTTTGTTCACAAGTCCAACACAACATAAAACACAAGGACCATATGACATCATCTATATGGAGACTGTATGGAAGTCGGGCCTTGCTGAATTTGCAAAATAACCAGGCCAGGAGTTGGAGCTGCTTCATTTTTAACCTTGCTCCCTAGGAAACAAAGCCTCTCCAGTGCAGAGGCTGATCAGGACAAAGATAGTGGCCCTCTGGATTCAGAGCCAAACTGGGTTTTTATCTTAATACACAGAACCAAACTTTTGAGTTTCACCTGTGAAAAAGGGAAACTGCTACAGTGCCTCAGTTGGATGAGTGAGGTGTTTTGTCTTACCTTTTGCAATGGATTTTTGCAAAGACAACCTAGCTGAGCACATCCTTCAGTACTTTTCACTGTAGGTTTGCCTCAGCTTGCCATAAGCAAGGTGTTTGGTTCACCATGGTAGGCTTCAGGGTTATCCATGGCATAGCAGTAGTGTTGTCTCCAAGTTTACACAGAGAAGAATTCACTAGCTTTGGATACCTCGAGCTAGTGGCCAAACCATGAATGTGCTCCAAGGGTAGAGGGATAGATACACCGCAGGGATTTAAAGTACCATACTACTTTGTCTAATAAGACAGAAAGAGTGCAAAGAAAAGAAAAGCAAATTTATTAACTTCAATTGACTTAATACCATTAATTTTCTTCTTCCAGTTCCCCCAGAGTTTATAACACCATTGAGTGAGGTAACATGTGAGACAGGAGAGACCGTCGTGCTTAGGTGTAAAGTCTGTGGTCGCCCCAAGGCTTCAGTTACTTGGAAAGGTCCTGATCATAACACACTGAGCAATGACGGTCATCACAGCATTTCGTACAGGTACAGCAATTTGTGTAATGTTGAACAGAAACTGCTGAAACTATTATATTTTCTATTTGCACCCTTGGCACAGGATAGCTTTTGGCTTTGAGGCATAAAGATAGGTTTACCCTCGAACAGAAATATTCTGAGATTTTCTGGAAATGTTGTGTAACTTCTATGTATAGCTGAGATACCCAAATGTCATATTCAGTTGATTTTTAAAAACAAGAGAAAATTCAGCTGGTATTTCTGATTACCTATTGCAGAAGCCATTGTGATTCTGTGATGCTGACCTAGTGCTTGAACCTGAACAGTATGTTGTGACATGCCCTCCTGCCAATCCCTTATTTCCATTAGTAGCATACCATCATTTTGGAGGGAGGTGACTGTTTTCAGATCACACTGCAGTATTTTGCAAAGAAAAGCCCCTGGTTCCTACTGACATGGCAATGTCACTGTCTTTATTGTTGAAGCACAAAAATGAACATTTTTGTCTGGTTTTAGCTTTGCTATGATAGAACCTAACAGACTAACTGGTAACTCAAAAACCTGATTAGTAAGAGAAAATGCTGCATTTGGAATGTGAAACTGCATGTTAGAAGAGATTTTTTTCTGAAAAAGCATTATTTTATATACAGAAAATGTTGTTTGATGAGTAACTTGAGTGTGAAGAAATGTTCACAAATTATGTTCTCAGTTCAGAATGTAGGATTTTCTTTGTGAAAACTTGCTCATTAATAGCCAGAAGAGTATGTCGTCTTAGAAGTTGTGTGATATAGCCCAACTTACATGCAAACTTGATGGCATGTTATACTGTTCTTTTTTACCTCCTACTGCTGCTGCTTTTTCCTTTTCATTGGGTACGTTTTTTTTATGGGGAGGCAGAGGCATTGTGGCAGCCTTGCTACTGCATCCAGGGCTATTGTGAGATGAGTTAAGAGTTAGATTTGCTGTGATTCATTACTGTTACAGAATTATATCCTGTAAATCACGCTGGCTGTGGCTGACAGATTTTTAGAAACAATAATAATGAAGTATTCTTTAAGCTGGGGAGGGGGGTCATCTTACTATGTTCCTAAGATTCACATTCATTTTTTCCCCTGAAATTAAGTCATGTGGTGAAGACCGTAGCAAATAGGTTTTGGTTCAGTCAGTCAAATGACTTGCAGTAACTGGGATGAATCCAAAGGAACACAATAGGAATGATAGTAAATCTTGAAAATATCCCTTATTGTGAAAGAATAACACATTGTTAGGGTTGTTTTGAGCCTGGAGGTGAAAAATGTATTCACATTTGTGAGACTTTTGCAAATAAAATGATCTTCTGTTCATGTCCATGGCAGATGGTCAAAAAAGTACTAGAAGTGAATTGCACAGAGTGAGATTTAAGTAGACATTTAAAGACAAACCATCAAATAAAAAGATTGGTTGAGCAGTGAGAAAGATTAAGGAAGAGTCTGCAGAATCTTTCTCCTGAGATCTCACATAGCTTATTGCTGTTTCTGCCCTCAGGCAGACAGAAGACTTCAGTCTTTCTTAATTCTCCCAGATTCTGAGGTCTCCAAAGTTGTGCTGAGGTTGTCTTTTGTATTGTAGGGGAGCGCTTTCATACAAGGGATGAAAGCACTGGAAGTACAAATGTTATATCAGCTTCTATATGCTGGGAGTCAGGGATGAAAACTAACCTTTCAGAAAAAACAACGATGGATCATTATGTCAATACGGCTTCTCATATTTGAAGGAAGTAGAGGAAGCAGGAAGAAACAGGGGAGGCATTTGTTTTTTCAAGCACAATGGAGCCTGGGACGCGCTGAGGCAAAGTGTCAGTGAGGATGTTTTTCTAATAGTCTGTAGGACATTCCAAGATAGTTGATGAACACAAGGTGCTCAAACTCTGGTAGACACTTCTGAAGTGGCAGGGACAGGGTTAATAGTGTTTGTCCAGAGAGAGATAGAGGCTGGAGAATAAGAAATATTAACAGTATCAACCTAACTTTGTCTGATTTCCCTACCTTAAGGTCTGTAAAATGAGTATAAAGTTAACGGTTGCCATTGTGTTTCCCAGTGACTTAGGAGAGGCTTCACTGAAAATCATTGGAGTGACTGCAGAAGACGATGGTATCTATACGTGTATAGCTGCAAACGATATGGGTTCGGTTTCATCTTCCGCCAGTCTACGAGTTTTAGGTAGGCCGGTCTCTCTGTTTTTTTTTTTAATGTAATTACATTCAAAGTGTCTGGTACCCATAGTACGGGAAAAAGAAAACCCCAGCTCTTGGGCATCCCTCTGTTAAAGGAGTATTTTAACAAACCTTTCCATCTGTGATGATTACTTGTTTCAGCAGGTATAGATGCACTTTTAGCATGTAACTAGTCAGAGGTTCATACAGTCAAGATTCCTACACAGTATTGTCAACAGGCATTTACCTTATCTGTCAATTCTAGTTCAGACATACTAAAAATATGATTTTATCACCTGCATTCTGAATTTAGTCTCAATGATTGTTATTATGCTAATATGTAATTTCTAAAGTGTACAGATAAGAAAGGAGTAGCATTGCTCTTTATTTTAATATGCTCCTTTGCTTTAATTGTGAAGCCATAGCATTTAGGAGAACACAGAACTGTTTCTCATCTTTGCATCATGGATCTACACTTAAATTATATTTTAGTACCTGAAGTGAGACAACCTGAATGTTTGTGAGAGAACAAAAAGGAAACCTGCAAAGATGAAAAATGCCTGGGTTTTGGAGGCAGCAAAGTTAAAAAAAAATATTTTTCCTTGATATGTTTGATGGCATAGTGATGTTTCAGTTTGTGTTTGTACATTCAGTTATTCTTCTCTTAGTGTTCAGGATCCTCCATTTTTAGAATTAGGGAAAATAGGGAGACTGCAGGATAGCAGGCTTTCTTACATGCCATTTATAACAATTGATGTTATCCCGGTCCTTTAATCTATTGAGAGGCCCATATATTTATCCATTTGTCAGAATTAATTAATTCATTAATTCATTCATTTTAGGTGAAATGGCTCTGTCTCAAATTGATTCATGTAAAAGAAAATAAGATACAAAGTGCTGTATTCTGTCTTTGTACGTCTGTCCCAGCTGATAATGGGGACCTGGAGAGTTATCCTGAACCTCTCCAAAATATCTTCTTTCTTCCCTTTTTTTCAAAAAAACCTTTACTGTTTTCCTGGCATGTTGAAACCAGACTGTGAAAGGCGTGTCCCTTCCAAAACCTCATCTGAAATTTTTTGGGGTTTATAATCAGCGCCGCTGCTTCAAGCTCTGCCTATTGGCAGCCGCAGTCAGTGCCATACTGCCAAACATACTGAGGTGGTGATCATTCCAGCACTTCCTGCTCACTGACCCAAGACAGCCAGTAGTTAAGCCCCAGGATGGATATGTTGCAATATATAAAAAAGACAGAAAATAAAATTTTGGTCTTTACGCTAATGTTTCCTGAAAAATAGAGGGTTTTTTTCAGGTAGCTGCTACACTATCCGTTCACATATTATTTTTTTTTTTTCCCCCAGTGACAGGTGCATTGTTGATAATGAGACATAATATAAGATACCTATTCTTTTTCCTGTTTCCTTCAACTTGTCAAGGTTACTTATTCCTGTACAGACAATTCCGACTGCACCTGAATTAGTTCCACTATAGAATTTGTTCTGCTGCATTGCCTGGGCTGCTTTGTGTGTAATCCAGTTTGTCTTACTGCCACCCTGTGTCATATGGGGATTAACAGGGCAGCATGATTCCACTGATAGTATCTCAACCGAGGAAGCTTTCTAGTAGGGGAGTAAAAAGCTCTTGATGGACAAGAATCAGTGTGAAACTGTGTGCTTTAAGGAACTTGTGTAATGAGCGTCCTTCCTAACAGCAGTACAAGAGCCCAAAACTGATTTTGCCAGAATCAGAGTCATAAAAGTCTTGTAGACTAAACTACTGTTTTTCAGCCACAGTCTTTGGTCTTACTGACCTTGTCCAAAAGTAAGTGTTCATTTTCAGTCAAAACTAAACCAGATTTTGGTGTGTCTTGGTTACTCTGCAACTAGACTCCAAAAGACAGGCAGCTGTATTTTGCTAGCCTTTCTACTCAGCCCTACTAATACTTTTACAAAGAAGTTCTGCCCCCAGTTTTTCTGGAGCCATCGTAGCCTTTGTTTCCCCAGTCCATAAGAGCAAAATGAAAACTCTAAGGCTGTAGCATAAAGAAAGATGTCAACATCAAACCATTAAGTCTTTTTCAGTCCTCTGAACTTGAAGGACTTGCCATTTGATTGTAATCAATTCTTGTGCATTATCTTGTGTAAAGAGTAAAGAGTGCTCTTTACCTTTTGTTGCTGTAGTAGTCTTTATAAACCATTGATGAAGTAGCTGATTACAGAGATAATTTTCTTTCTGAGCTGCAAGAGGATGGCCAGTATGAGGCCATGAGCTGCTTTTCAATACAGACACACTCAGCCTCAAAAGAAAGATGATAGGGGCCAGTCTGACTGAGGCAAATTCTTCCTGAAATCTATTCCCAAACTGAATAGGAAGTCCAAATATTACTCCTCCTGTAAACATCTGAAACAATACATTGGTTAGGATGACAACAATTCAGTTCTGAGGAGTATCTGAGTGTATTAAAATTTGGCTGTACTGTCATTTTGTAGGTCCTGGAAGTGATGGGATCATGGTAATCTGGAAAGACAACTTTGATTCCCTCTACAGTGAAGTGGCTGAGCTTGGCAGGTGCGTTCTGTATGCTGATCTCCAAAGCTATCTACATCAAAATATTAACTTTTCTTTCTAAAAATTAAATTCTATTTGAAAAATAGTTATCATATGAGCCTAAAAGGCTAGAATTGCATTGGATTAAATCAAAAAGAGGAAGCAAAGATGTCACCAGCACTAGATGGCACTACATATATATCAAGGGATTATTATTTTTGTAAGAAAGCCTTACAGTGACTGATGCTGCTTCTGTAATGAAGGTCTCCTAAACCTTTTTATTTAGGTATAATAGTTACAGGCAAAAAAAAAAGTCTGAAAATGGGCAAAGTCCATACATATAAGTAGAATGTGCATTTGTCCAACTTATATGTTTCAACCTTTGAAAGCTGGATGCTACTCTGACTTGAGTTCTCTGCAATGCAATAAAACAGATGTCTGTCAGGAGATAATTATTTCTACAGATACATTTTGCAGAAGATCCATGCACTGAAAACTCTTGTTTATGTCCAGAAACTGGTCTGTAAGGGTAATTTATTAGAGATCTAAATTTAGATCTCTCTCAGGATATCTTTCACGGTAAAGATTTGACCTTGCTGCATCTCTCAGTTAACTCTTTTCTTTCAATATTGTATTCCAGGGGCAGATTTTCTGTCGTTAAGAAGTGTGACCAGAAGGGAACCAAGCGAGCAGTAGCCACTAAGTTTGTGAATAAGAAGTTGATGAAGCGAGACCAGGTTACCCATGAACTTGGAGTCATGCAGAATCTCCAGCATCCCCAGCTCATTGGCCTTCTCGATACCTTTGAGACCTCCACCAACTACATACTAGTGTTAGAAATGTGTGTATAACATTATCTGTAAAATGCAATCTCTACACTGACTTTCTGGGGCATTTATAGTGGTTTATGAGTAAGGAACTTCAAGATTTCATAGAAGTTTGAAAACACCTAAGGAAAATATTGCAGTTGTATGATGTTGTTATTAAAATTTTGAGTTTAATACTCAGAAGGAAAGAAGTTGAGATATTAAACTGATACATGGATGATTATCTTAGTCTGAAGGTCCAGGAATTATTTTATATCAAGTGGTTGAACAAGTCAATTAGGAATGCTGTGACCTGGAAGCTTGATAACAAATCTCCTCTTCATACCCTAGTTCTCTGTCTTCTAAGTGCTGCAGGCTACAGTTATTCCTGCCAAGTTTTTCTTTCAGTTTTGATCTATGGATTAATCCAAAATATAACCCTTGTAATTCCAATAGGGCTGACCAGGGTCGCCTTCTAGACTACGTCGTGCGATGGGGAAACCTCACAGAAGGGAAGATTAGACTCTACCTGGGAGAGATTCTGGAAGCTGTGCAGTATCTTCACAACTGCAGAATAGCACATTTGGACCTAAAGGTAAGGAATGAATGGGATTCCTGGCAGTGTGCGCCATTTCAGGCATAAAACCCTTCCTCTTCTAGGAAACTTGCAGCTGAGAACATAGAACTGTGAATTGCTTGAGACTGTATGAAGGGTATGGGTCAGGGCTCCATCCCCGAACACTTTAGATCACTCAAACCAGCAAAGCAGAAACTTTGAATTCCCTGTGCTTTCTCTTTAAACCTTGCTGACACTGTGTGGTCCTTTTGCTGGAAGTAATTGTGGACAGGAACAGTTTTGTTTGGTTTTTATTTATTTATTCATTTGTTTGTTTACTTTCTGAGAAACTTGCAGCAGAAATCCATTTCTTTCTCAAGAAGCATAGAGTTTGTTGTGAGAGAGACTGCTTTTCTTCGTTCCTGCAAATCTGTTTCTCATCTTTGTATACTGAGGGCTATGATATCTATGTGAATGGTACCTCTTTGGGCCTCTTTTCTACCCTTGGAATTTTACTTGAGCCATGAGAATTTGATGCATTCTAGTAGGAAAAGTTACATAAAGTCTTAATGTGAAAATTAAAGACTTATTCTTTACACTTTTTTTCCACCTGTATTTGAATAATAAGGAATTTTACCATTGATAAGTCATCTTTGTAGCCAAAAGGGGTCATGGTGATAAAAAGAAAAAGAGCCTGTGTCTTCCCTCCACATGCTTCTTTTTTCCAAGCAGAACTAGTCTGGTCCTGCGTATCATGGAGACCCAAAATTTAATTATTTTTTAGTGCTATATTGAGTTCACCAGTACTTTTTATAGTCTCAGGGTACATACAGATGAACTAATTAAAAACTAGTTGTAGGTAAGTCAATCCTATTTTGCTAAGATCCCAGCTAAAGCAGCAGTAGTTTCAGAAATAAAACCATAAAAATAATTCCACTTTCAGCTCACCAAGAGTGGGGCAGTTCTTTTGAAGCTGTGTGCAACCAACAGGATCTTCATCTGCCATAGTCTCTTAACAGCCCTTGACTTCCATCTGTACAGCTGCGTTACAGTCAAGAATCACCAAGTAAACTGAATTCTGTTGAAAACATTGTGAAAATTCTGACATGGTCTTAAATGCAAGGATTTTGTTGTCTCTCTGTCATAAACTAAATAGAGTAGTTGCTTTACTCACCCTGTATTTGTAATTGGTGTTCTTTAAGCTTATGTTCCCAAACACAGGTTCTTGTGAAACTTTGCAGAGCTGCTGTTGTGAACATCAGCAGTATTATCTGGCAGAACTATATTTCCTGCAAAAATTATCATGCCAGCAGCTAAAACACATTTGTAGCATACTGTAGTTGGCAAGAAACTGCCTGTTGGTTGGTCTGGGGGAAGCCTTGGTAGGACTGCCTAGGAGCTTTGCAGAGCTGGCCTTCAGCAGTAATCCTTGTAGCTTGCAAATGTTTGCTGCGTTCTTGAACTGAGAGCAGTGGCTGGGGATCACTAATGTTGGAGCCTTAAATGTGTGTTAATCTGACATGAAAAAAAGACATTTTAACTTTTGCATTTATGTTTTCTAGCCTGAAAATATTTTGGTGGACCAGAGTTCCACTAAGCCAACAATAAAACTGGCTGACTTCGGAGACGCAGTCCAGCTTAATACCACGTATTATATCCACCAGTTACTTGGAAACCCAGAGTTTGCAGCTCCTGAAATTATTCTTGGAAATCCTGTTTCCCTCACTTCAGATGTTTGGAGCATTGGAGTGCTCACGTATGTCCTTCTTAGTGGCGTCTCTCCTTTCCTGGATGAAAGTGTAGAGGAAACTTGCCTGAATATTTGCCGCTTAGACTTTAGTTTCCCAGATGACTACTTCAAAGGAGTTAGCCAGAAGGCCAAAGATTTTGTATGCTTCCTACTTCAGGATGACCCAGCTAAGCGTCCCTCGGCTGCACTGGCCCTCCAGGAGCAATGGCTGCAGCTGGGGAATGGCAAAAGTGCTGACAGCATTGACATATCCAGACTGACTTCGTTCATTGAGCGGCGAAAACACCAGAATGATGTTCGACCCATCCGTAGCATTAAAAACTTCTTACAGAGCAGGCTCTTGCCAAGAGTTTGACCTTGCCTGAAGTTCTCTCTCATTCTCTTTCACCTGCCAATCAATCAGACTGGAGATGGACTCCTCCTGCCAATCAATCAGACTGGAGATAGACTCCTCCTGCCAATCAATCAGACTGGAGATAGACTCCTCCTGCCAATCAGCTGTTGACTTGAATTTTGAGGAAAGCAAACCCCGAGCCAACCAGCTGCTAGCGAATGTTCGTGTGCAAACGCATTCCAGGGGGACCCGCGTGGGGCGGCGCGGGGGACTGGCGATGCAGACTTCACTGGGGTGGAGGACGATAGCACTGTACTCTGCAAAAAGCAGTCACGAGCGATACAGTAACAGTATTTTATTCAGGTTTCTGCAAAAAAATAAAATAAAATAAAATAGTTTTTTTAATAAACAAGAGTTGAATTTTGCAAGTGAACTTAACTACCGTTTTCAAGATTTATTCAAGAAAGAAATGCCTATGTTCAAAGCACTGGTGTTAAAAATGAAATCATGCCTGGAGAAGACTCACCAAAATGGCTGCCCATTGGTACAGCCTCCATTTATAACATCGGTTTTCACTTGGTCCTAGAGCTTTCCAGTTGCCTCGCCTGTATGTATCTCACGTAGCAGTGCACTGAGATCAGACTCTGCTTTTAAGTGCATCCAACCTCAAAGTTTTTGCATACAAATAGAATGAATCGTTTTGCTCTGATAAAATGTAGGCCTTACTTGTATATAGACTGTTACCTGCCTTCAGTCTGTAATTTTTTTTCCCCTTCCCCTTCTCCTTTTTTTTCCCCTCCTCCTTCCTAAATGGTGGTATACCACTGTGCGGGTCTTCAGTTTGGGTCAGTACTCACTGTCCCCTTAGAAAAGGACTTTGGGTTGGTGCCCAGCTTGCCGACCCGATTGTCAAGCAGTATACAGCAGGATGAAATACTGTAAATGCACTCATTTGGGATTTTGTTTTCTTTCATATCATGTGCAATGTTGTGGCTTTAACATTTTATGCAACTATTTATGAGGACCTCTGTTGTAACTGTAATAAATATATAGAAAAAGCACATACTTAGTACGGCGAGCTTTATGATTTTGTCTGTGTGTTTGGGGTTTTTGGGTGGGCAGGGGTGGGTGTGTTTTACCACACTGTCATTATTAGTTTAAGATGAGGGTTAGCATAGAATTTAGACAAGACTAGTCAGTTTTAAGGATTGTTAAAAAAAAAAAAAGAGAGAGATTCGTATCCCAAATCTCAAACTGGTTCAGAAGTAGGGTGACACTTTTTAAAATTTATTATTATATTCAAAATGCCAAAGTCTGACTTTCCCAAAATCAGTCTAAACACTTTTTAGAATTTTCAAATCTGTGTTTACTTCTTTCTGTGAAATGAACAAATGAATTTTGTGCTCTTTGGTGAAGAATACATTCAGAAAGTAGTGGTCAGATGAGGAGAATCTGACAGGTAATGTAATTGTCTTAGTAGCTGTTTTTAAGGTTGAAGTAATATTAACGTGAGCTATTTAAAAAGACAGAGATGGTTTTCTGTGCATCACGGAGTTCATATGGGTGTGTTGTCATCTATGTTTGTGTGAAATGCCATGTTTAATGAAACCAAGCCGACATCCCACAATAGTTAGATATATGGGTCTTAAGCCATAACCTAGCTTGGGTTAGTTTTGAGCTTTGCGGCTTCCACTGTATTCTATTTATTCCTTTTTTGTTTTTTGGTTTTTTTGTAAAGTTGTACAGAAACTTTTTAAAAGAAAACAACTGACTTCAAAACTGGATGTGTATTCGTACCAACCTCATATCATTATGTTTGTGTATTATTTTCCTTTATTGTTTTAGTTAAATTTTGCTTTATTTTGCATGTATATTTCTTTGTACAGTGACGTTACATGTTTACACAGTATGACGTGATGTAAATATTTTATTTTGCCATCAGTTATTTTGAAAAAAATTAAACATATTTGACATATTTGTCTGATCTCTTGCTTTAAGGAGTTTGAAAGTTTAGGTTTGGTTATATTTTAATTGGGCTCTGTATTTAAAAAGAAAAAAAAGTACATTATTTTATTGCCATAAAATTCATTTTAAATTGCAATGATGTATCTTTCTTTCATGCCTTACAAAATAATATTTGCCTTTGCTCTGAGTGTTGAGTGCTTTGTAGTGTCATGATTGCCTTTATATAAAACATGCATAACTCTCTAACCATGGAAATTCATTACAGTCTTTATTAGCTAGTAAATTTTTACCAGCAGAGTTTTCTGCCAGATGTTTCCAGTTAAAGGCTGAAGGGTTGTATTTCAGTTTAATGTTAGACTGGGGAACAGATTTCCCACATTCTTTTAGGCATTCTAGATTCATTATGAAAAGTTACTTTCAACTGTAAAGGCTTGGGTTTTGCAGTTAAACTCTGTTCGCATCCTATAAGAGATGAAGCAGAAAAGTTTTTCATTGTGTACATTTATATCTCTCTCTTTTCTGCTATTATTAATCCATTTGCAATTCAAAATGAAGTGAAAGGTCAGGGAACAATACAGAGTGTTTATGGTTGTCACTGCATTGTATCCATGATGTTTTTAAACTCTTTTTTTCCACTATTACCTGTCAAATGATGAAACAGTCCCTTTATTCCTCACAATTTTATACAAAAAGGGACATTTTACATTGAGAGAGACAGAATATTCAGGAAGGATGTACTGCCAATGATGAGCCACTGGAAGCTTTTTCCATGACAGGGAAACAGATGGCAACGTGCTTCATGGAAGACTTTATATCTTTAAGTTCTCTAAAATACTTTCTCTTGACTTGAAGATACACTAAACTGGGGAGAAGTTACCCACGTGCTTTACAGAGAAGTAATGCACTTGTAAGTGTTTTTAAGTAGCAGAGGTATGTTCTTCCACTCATATGTAAACAAGAGTGCACCGTTTCCCAGCCCTTTCTGCAGGCCCTGTAACTTAGAAAAGGTTAACAGCCTTTGAAAGAGGGGGGTTTTGCACTAAAACCTTCTGTTTGGTGCAAGAGCTTCCAGCTGAAGAAAATTTGAATGATGGGCTTGGATATCTCTTCGAATGCCTTGAAGAGATAATGTACTTGTAAGTCCCTTTTTCGTTTTGCTAAATTGTGTAGTCGGGGCTGCAAATGCCACTTGGACTCAGTTGGGCCCAGCTCTTGTTGACTGCCCTGCAGACAACAGAGCAGCACCACAGGCCAACGAGGCAGTGGAGACCGAAGGCAGGGGTGAGAGCAGCTGGTGTGAGGTTTCTGCTGTGGGGATGTTGCTGAGCATAGGGAATGGCAGTAGATACCATAGCTGAAAGGGGGGAAAGTAGCCAGGGACTAAATGATTCTTTTTGATAACATACCCCAATCACTTCTAACTGATAGTTTAGGAAGAAGAGAAGATGTTGCCAGACTTTAAAGTCAGCACATGTGTCAGTACTTTTCAAGTGGGTTTGGGGAGTGCAGGAGTTCTATGTTGCACATTTGATGAGCACAGCTTAACTTGAAAACCATTGTGCAACTGCAGAAAGCAGAAAGCCTGGCTAGATTTAGTTCCATGGTCAGGGAAGCAACCCATGTTGTCTTCATAATGGGCAGAGGCCTAGCACGTACCTGGCTGTGCTCATGAGGAGTGGCATGGGAGAGCCTGGTTTTCTCTTGCGAGAGTACAGAGGTCACTGAACTATAAATCATCCACAGATGGGACTATTAGTATGTTGATGAATAGAAGAAAAAATAATTGTTCGTTTTCTTTCTCCAAATCCAAATGCATGTTCAGGCCATGCTCAGCAAAAGCACAATGACACAGCAAAAGCATCTGGCTTCCTGAAAAGATGTCGTTACCTGTGCTAACCTGATTAGTGGTAGAAGATGCCTGAAAATATAACAGCATGTTCTATGCATGTAATGTGCTGCATGATATTGTCAGGAAACATTAAAACCCCACTGCTGAAGGAGTCACTGTAGGACTCCATCAAAAAGAGGGGCTGGTGAGTGAGAAATGAATATAACCGGGGGGGAAAACAGTGGCTGACTTGAGGTTAGGCCTCCCGGTTCCCAAAATTTTAAGAGAAATTAAGATGGGAATATACTTAACCAGCGGCTGTGTGTAATGAACCATATGAGTAGCGGGTGTTTGGCGAAGTATTTGAACAGGCAATCTTTGCTGTAAACAGCAGTGTATTTGAGTGCTAGGGATTAGTGCAGGGAGTGTTGCCATGTCTGCTCCAGTCCAGAAGATGAGCTAAGCTTTAAGCTTTATATACCCTTTCCCTGTGTGTATAGACTCAGTGTGTGTGTGTGTGTTACTGGTTTTTCTGCTATAGACATTCAGCTGCATGTGGAGGGAGGGAGGTAGAAACAAGTAAGACTGAGTTGATATATTTGTTTAAATGAGCTCCAGGTATTGCAGTGGTTTTGTCACTGCTTTATCCCTTAGGCAACAACTTACGCATTTTTTTTTCTGAAAAGGTGGAGGTTGTATTGAAGAGTAACAGATCAGTTTTGCATCTGTAGAGGTTGTACGTCCAGTACTTTTTGCACATTTATATCTGCCTAAGCAGTCAAGACAAAAGGCTTTGTGTGTGGTGTAAGGCAAGAGCAGAATGATCTCTCATCCCTGCAAAGGAGCTGGTGCCCACTTTCCTCTCTCCTTCTTTGCATCCCCAGCACCTCAGGCTTCACATGCCTGGCAGTCACCTCAGCATTTCCCAAGTAAATGCACTCTGTGCTGTGCCGTAACAAGCATCAATACAAGAATGAGAGCTCCCATTTCACAGACCTGCCTTAGGGACCAAGTGCCTGATGAGTAGAAGCAGGAGAATATGCTTCTGTCGTGATGTCTTTGTCCTCAAAACAGGAACACTTCTCATCTCTAATTCACTCCCCTTAGCCCTACCCAAAAAGCTTCAGGGGAAGAGGGGTGGGGGGGCAGTTGGAAGTTACTGAGAAGAGTAGTCTGATCTCCTCTTATTCTCCTAGTAATGTCAGGAAAGCCAGCACCAAGCCTGCTAATAACAAACTCCCATTAGCCAATCTATGCCTTCCAATAAAAGAAGCCGTTATTTACCCTAGTATTTGAGAAGAGCACCAAGTTAAAGATTGCCATTAAAGATTACTTAATACCTAATTACTGTTTTAGAATGGCAGTAGACCATTGATATCCATAACTTCTGTGTAGCAACAGGTTATGTAATTGAACTCCACACTGTGTGAAGGACCCACTGACATCTTATTTTGATGTCTCTCAAGCTTTGTTTTGGAAAAGACAATGAGCAGTTCATCTCCCCAGCTTTTGTGTCCTACCTTTCCTTTTATAGCCTTCTACCTTATTTTTTCATTTGGTCATCTGTTTACTGAGCTAAAGAGTACTGGTCTATTTATTCCTCATGGGAAAGCTCTTTATTGTCTTAATTGCCTTTCTCTGAACCTTTCCTAGTTCCAAGTTGTGTATTTTCTGTGATGGGAAGGGGTAAAGCTCTCACAATATTCATGATACAGGTGCATCATGAGTTACACAGCTGCAAAATAGCACTTTGTGCTCTGTTCCTTTTTCAAAAATTCCAAGTGTTCATCATGCTTTGACTTCTTTTGAGCTGATACTTCTTAGAATATTAAATTCTGAGATAGTCTTCCTAAGATGAGATGCCGTTGTCAGTTTAGAGCCCATCTATGATCATACCTGTAAAATTTGGATCTCCCTTTCAGCATATCACCCGTGAAAATTAATTTTCTCTCATTGAATTGTCTCAGCTGCCTTATTTCCTAGATGAAACTGAGGTATTATGATTGCCTTAGGGAGAGATTGTTCTGATGGAACTGAGCATGGAGATCTTTTATATTAAACAAATTGAAGCTGACTACTGCTGATCTTCATTTTACTAATCAGATAGGGGAGCTAGGCTGACTGACTTTTTCAAGAACTCCTTTTACAGGAGTTTTCTTGCCAGCTCCTGGAGCCATCAAACTCATTTCCTCTCATCATGAGGGAGGAAATTGTAACCTGTCTTGCACTTGATTAAGCTGAAACTCTTCACTTTCAAATTTAATTTGAAACACTGATTTTGGTCAGGCTAGCACCCTCGTTTCAACAAAAGGAGGCTTCTTTGCACAGTGAAATTGCTCATCAGGAGCATCTCCAAAGATTACTTGCAGAAATTTCATATTAAGCTTCCTGAAGACTCACCAGGCAGTAGTCAGCACCAGGAATTCACTTAGACCACCCTGCACTCAGCCTCTGCAAAGGGCTTACTATCACAAGGATTACTCCCAGATACTGAGGAAGAGCTGGCAGCAGCTGGAAGTTTACCCTGTTTTACCACTGGGAATCTTGCAAATCACTTCTGGTTGAATAACAATTTATATCATTTATCTTGCTTGTTTTTACGCATCTTGTCTGTTTGTTGCTGAAGACCACATGAGTCCTTCAGATGGATGGTTCTTTAGGCTCTCAGACTTTCCCTTCAACGATGCCAAGATCCACTGAGTATTTGCAGAATGATATCATTTAATTTGCCATCTCTCAAGACTGATGGTGAGAGAGTACTTCCTTCTTTGGTGATGGAGTGCTCTCCTGGGACTTGGCAAGTTCTGGACTCTTTGCTTGCCAGGAAAACTCAAAGCTGGGAATCTGTGCTTGTCTCAGTTATAGGAGTTAATGCATCCATTGATTTGTTCTGGTTTTGTTGCTGCTGTTGGGAGCTTTAGATGCTAGTGGACAGTCCTGGTTGGTTCACAATGATACAAAAAGTATGTAATGATATATCATGAAGTATTAAGGGGAGGCTTTTAGGATGGGGTGTTTTGAGGGTAACTTCACCACCACCAAAAAATGCCTGAATGTCAAAATTACTGCTTTTGGAGTTTGATGGAGGCCTAAATTTGTTTCTTCCAAGGATCTTTCACAAAGAAAGGCAGGGTGTAAATCTGGTGATGTTGACTGCTTTTACCCTGGTTACTGGTTGTGGATGACAACGGGGGATCTTACCTTGCTTTGCATGCCTGCTTGCAAAGAATATAAAGCATCCTGTTGTACTCCATCCCGCAGCCTGGGTGTTGAATACTTTTCCAGTCTAAAGTCTCAAGTCTAGTCTTTATTTGTCTTTTTATATTAAGTACTCATTTTTCTAAGTAGACCTGATTTTTCACGTAATGTTTAGGCATCCGTTTCCTTTTCAAGACCTCCACCTGCTTAATAGTTTGTTATTTTTTAAAATGAAATTATTATATTCTCTATTTGATGAAGTATGGGTATAGTATAAATATTTGATACATGCTGAAGTATAAGATTGCAATAGAGGTCAGCATGTCTACTAAGGAAGTCATCTGCATGGCTCTCTGTTTTCTCTCATCCCACTCTAAGGAATTTCTAGGTATGAAAATCCTAGCTGAATTCCTATTACAGTGATGGTCATGATGTGGATGAGGCAATCATCTGAGCTTGCCACAGCTTCACCTTTTGACTTTTTTCTTTCAGGAGCATGAGAGATATTCAGGTCTAATAACTGTTCCTTCTAATGTTGTTTTCTTCCAGGTAATTTTTCAGGGGGGTTTAAGAGCTTATGCTGGGCCAATAGCCGTGTGTTGTTTCTGCCAGGAGTCAAGAAATTAATGTCATTGTTTTCTTTTCCATCTAGCACATTTTTGTGGTTGAGGGGTTGCTTCATAACTCACCTGGAACTTCAGCTTTTTCCTTTGTTCTGCAGAAAGTCAAACCTTTCAGGGCAATCTTCTTACATAGTGGTTGCCAAAACTAAATGATCTAATGGTGTGACCCTGAGGAAGTAGTCTCACTGGTTACCTGGCAGTTTCATGACCTGCAGCAAGTCTGTCAAGGTAGATCCATGACCTTTGCTGAGAGCATTCTTCACTGCAACTCAGGCAATAGGAGTGAGGAATGTCCTTGTCCTTGTGATTTGCAAAGTCATTGTTGGGAAGTTGCATTTGCAGAAAGGCACTAGACTGTTCCTCAGTTTCCACGTAAGATGCTCCTGTTGCTGCTCAGTGAAAGTCCGAGATACACACTCAGTTACTCTGTGAATGTGTATGGTGTTGCCTGGATTTGTCACACACCGTGGGGCATGAATGCAAGCACTCATGGGAGAAAAGAAAACTGGTCATTCACTTGCACACTTTAGAACATGTTCTCCCTATGTTGCTGTTTCTCCAAGTACCTTACTTCTGATGGACGATCAGATGTGAGGAAATGAAGATTGTAATGTCTGGATTGCTAATTACATTGGCACACATGAGTATGTTGTGCTGTAAGAAAGGGTGGCAGCTGCAGTGGAGTGCATGCATGCTGCAAACACTGCAAAAAGATGTATGTATTGGGAAAAGTGTATAGATTTCTTAAAGGTATGTTGACTGCACATAGAATTCTTGGTGGGTTTTTTTTTTTCTGAATTCAAGGTTTGCAAAATAATGTCATGCATAAAATTATAATTGTCCTTCCTTTGCTTTTTCTGTAAGTAGAAATATAGCAGTGGTGAAGAGAGACATAGATGATTATTTATATGCACAAAGAAAGGAAGCCTGGTTTCCTAGGGCTTTGCCTCAGAGTTGAATTATGTGGTAGTTCATGGGAAAGAAATTAAAGCTTTTCTCAAATCTGAGTTACTCGTGATACTCATGACATGATAACAGCATGAACTTGTTCTGCCTGGCGTCTTGGAGAAGCCAAGGGTTCTATGTCCAATTCAAGGCAGTCAGGAATTCAAGAAGCACTCAGGGAGGCCAAGACAGATGGAGACTGGGGAGAAATAAGACTACAGGGAGAAACAAGTGAAAGACAGCAGGCAAACACAGAAAGATGATGACTGTATGTGTCTTACTAGGATGCCAATAACAAGTTAGCCTGCTTAGGAGTAGGCATGGACAACACTGGCCTTTAACTGTGCATCTGATCCCAGCCACCGCCTCAGAGTCTGACCAAGGGACAAATGGTGCATCCACAGAAACCGTGATACGGTTGCTTGTGCATGTTCTGCTTTTTTGATATGGAACTTTACAACAGATGCCTAATTTACTTAATGTCTTTTTCTCTAGACTGATACAATGCTATTTGCTGCCTCTTTATACTGGCTGTAAGTTGTCTGTTACTAGGTCATGACTAGCTTTAGAGAGTGCAGCTGTTCAGCCATGAGAAAGACATTGCAGCCAACTTTCAACATCTTTGGAGCAGGATGGGAGAAATGCTGAAGAGGGTGGTAACCCTTGTAGATAGGAAAGAGGAGGATTGGCTCGGAAACATGTTCAAATATGTGAAACAGCAATCAAGATTTTTACTCTAAAAACTATTTCCAGTAATTTCTGATAAGCTAATGGGTCTAGTGGAGGCAAGATAAGATTATACTGAGAATAGGTGGCCTCCCTTCAAAATTATTCACTGTGCAAGTTAAAAGCATTCCCCTAGAAGTATCTGCTGCTTGTCTTGGAAGCTAATATCCCAAAGAGACTGCAGAGATAAAGTTCAGAGAGAGGAAAATATCTTTATTTGGTATTTAATAAAGATATTATAAGTATCTTTGAAGAATGTTCTGGGATAGTCAGTATATGGCTGATAGGACTATGATTCCATGTCATCCTCCGAAGGATTTATGGATGGGTAGGAATGGCATTTGTGAAAGCAAACATCTGTTTCTGTTTGCATGCTGTGACTTTTCCAGTTGTGCGTGGTTAGGTAAGTAGTGCAAGTTCTTGATTAAAGTTGAATCTTCCTCTTGAGTCTGTAATGTTTGGTTTGACAGATAATCAAGAAACGTATTTTTCTCTGTTAGTCAACTGCAAGAGTTCAGTTTACAAGGTCTAAACATAATCTGTCGGTACAAAAAAAAAAATGAGGAAATGGTAACACTCTTTTCCATTAGTTCAGATGTGAGCTATTTCTGCACTTCAGTGCTCCACAGAAACTCTTTATCTGCTTTACAAATCTATTCCCAAATAACCTAAGGATTTTTTCTGCCAATCTTACTTTTCTGGTTTATAATTTCTATCACACATCAGACCCTGTTTTAGCAAGCAGCCATTGTGATAATCCATTTATTTTTGAAGTGGCTTTTTTTTTAAAAAAAAAAAAGGAAAAAAGAGGTATTGAAACCACATGTGCATGCTGTGGAATCTAATAGCATGAAAGCTGCAGACAACGTTGTAAAGAGCCTTGGTATTACTGTCCTATGTAATGCAGGGGTTTATTTTCCATGGTTAAGTTTGCTTGGTGTCAAACATTGACTTTTTGCCCAAGTCAGGCAGCAAAGTATCAGCTTCTATCAAGTTATTTGAGCTTCCCCCTTTGTTGTATTTTAGAGGTGAAAGGGAAAAGTTTTCCAATTGGATAAAAGGGTATTAGATGAAGAATATGTCTCTGTGTAAATGTTGGAGGTCTTCTGTAACAAAGTAGTATAAGGATGGGTTGTTTTAAGTATCAACAGCTGTTGTATTTCTCTTTTATGCTGTGGTGCTGCCATGGGGCATCTGCCACCCTGCCTTATTGCAGCTATTTCTTGTCATCAAGTCACTGCTTTTTTTTCTTTTTTTTTTTTTTTTAACATTTCAGGGTTTCTCCAGCCACTGGAAGTGAAAATGATGTCATTTCACTGGAGAGAAGTGGTGCACTGAAAAGCATTACCTTTAGCAGGGTTTGCTGTTCTAATCTTTCTGCTGGAGGACATGATCCCCAGAGCTCTGGTTGTACCACGCTGGGGAGCTCTGTTGGAGCTGGTGTCCCAAGATGTCTACTCATATTTCTCCAGGTTCTTCCCTTCTGTGCATACTTATGGCTTTCCTACACCACTCTGTGAGAGGGAAGGCAAAAGGGCTCTTTGCTAATTATGAAACAGTTAAAAAGGTCTTTCCTATCTGCGCGTGGCAGGGGCGGGGTAGAAATGCTTGTGTTGGGGAAAAATGAAGGGGCACAAATGGCAGATCATGAGAGATGTGTGGAGAATTCATGCTCATCTGCTGACTGCCTGTCCTCAGTTATGGTGATGGACATTAGACAGGCAAGGGAGATGTACATGCCACAAGAACACAGGGATGTACTTGCCACAAGGGCACAGGTTTGTGTCCAAAGTACCCTGTCCTAGAAACAAAGCGTGCAGGTGTTGAGAGTGGTTTTGTTGGGAAGAATCTATACACATGGAGATCCAGCACTTAAACAAGTTGCGTATAGAAATTTGTATGTACTAATGTTGTCACCTCACAGTGTTTTAAAGCACACTGCATGTCCTGGCCTCCTTTTCAGGCGGCCAACCAGGCATCACATCCTAAATCTGCCAGTGTGACAGGCAGATCTCAGCTTCCTGTTTCTAGCGCCGCAGCTGGCATCATACTGTGCAGCTCCCATATAAAAAACTACCTTAACTGTTTGTGGCAGTGGTGTTTTGCTTAGCAAAGCTATCACAACAGCCAGGCGATGCAGGGAGGACAGCAGCAGAGGGCCCTGCTAAGGTTGCACCATGAAATCCTGTACTTGGTTCTGATGTGGAAAATGGGAGGCACGGCAGCTGGCTAGTGTGTATTTGCAGTTGCCTCAGCCACACGTAGGCTGCTTTTTTGAAATGTTTCAATTAATTCCATAAAGCAGAGAAATCTAATGTTACATTTAGAGAGGGGAAAAAAAAACCTTTCAAAAACTGTAGGTCCATGTACGGAGACCCAGGGTGTTCAGTTTGCAAAACCTACTACCACCTGTGGCCTTAACTTTGGCATTTTAGGCCTCCTACTCATTTGACTATAGAAATGACTCGGCACTTGTTGAGTTGCTCATTTGCAGCTGACATATTGCCACTTAAAAGTAGTGGCTTGTTTCTGGCTGAGCTCCATGTTGGACTTTATAACAGCTCACTGTATTTGTTTATTGAGCAAAAATTATTTTACTATTGGGTGTAGCTCTTTATGAAGTCTGTCTCCTGGAAATATTGCCAGTGGAAGGAAGTATAATTATATGATATTTACCTTGCCATAATGCGGTTGTAGTCATACTGTTTGACTCATTCTAGTACATTTTGTGTTAGAGTAATACTTGAAGGTCAGCGGAGGATGGACTGTTCCTGCCTTCGCTTGAAAAAAAACACAAATGTAGCAGAGCATAAAGAATCATCTGGTTTGGGTTTTTCACTTGTAATACACAATTAATGGCAGAATAGAGCTGTGCATTTGACAGTTATGTTAGACTTAGTAAAAATTAAAACAGAAAATCCAGCAACATTATGCTTGCTCCAGTAGAAAAGTGCTCCAGTACCTTCTGGAATAACTTCCAGTAGCTGGAGAAAGAGGGAGAATACTCTTATCTGACTCAACTTTTTAAAATGTCCAGAAGGTGAGATGTTTTTTGGACATGAGATGCTTGTTAGCAGAAGCAGCCCCAAGAGCAAAGCTCTTCAATGCCTCAAGAGCTGAGGATCTATATTTAACAGCAGCAATGGTTGTACATTCTGTTCCTCATTGGTTTCCTGCTGTGCCTCCAGTGTGTCAGATTCCTTCCCTCACAAAAATGGAAGTTTAAATGGTCTCCCTTTCATTTCTCCTCCCAGACAATTTGTCATGCATTTAAGCTCTCGGCACTAAACCAAGTTTTTTAACATATGTAGAAACTATTTGAGCTTTTCAAACAAAACCTGTGACATAAGGATCCAATTATGTGATTGTATAGTTAATGATCCTTTTAAATGTAAAAACTACCCATAAAAATTTGGTGGCAGCTTTGAGTATCATCAAACTGTCATCCTGAAGTGCCACAGAAAGTAGCATTGTTCTGATGTAATGTAAATCGAGATTGTACAGAGGATGTGATTAAATCTACAAATAATTTTGAGGAAATAAAAGCAGAATCCAAGACATATTCCTCCTTCTCCCAAACCTAGGAGCAAGAATTCTGCTTTGTTCTTCTAGTGCTGCTCAAAATCCACACCTTGCTTATGTAAAATGGATGCAAGATGCTGAAATGAAGCACCAGCTCCTGACTCCTGTAACTAGTTGTGTTCATGCTCAGAGTCCAACCTGCAGGAGATGGATCAGGACTGAGCTACGCTGCACAGGCTGCTTTATGCATAACCATGGGTGGCTTCTGGGATCTTTGCATGCCTGACATGCTGAGGGAACAACAATTCTTGCAGGATCTTGGGGGGTGTGTGTGTGTGTGTGTGTCCAGAAATCCTACAAACATAGAATCATAGAATGGTGCGGGCTGGAAGGGACCTTAAAGATTACCTCATTCTAACCCCCCTGCCCTGGATGGGGACACTTCCCACTAGAGCAGGTTGGTCAAAGCCCCATCCAGCCTGGCACTGAACACTTCCAGGGACGGGGCATCCACAACTTCCCTGGGCAACCTGTTCCAGTGTCTCACCACCCTCACAGCAAAGAATTTCTTCCTAGTGTCTAATCTAAATCTCCCCTCTTTCAGTTTAAAAGCATTACCCCTCATCCTGTCACTACACTCCCTGATAAAGAGTCCCTCCCCATCTCTCCTGTAGGCCCCCTTTAGGTACTGGAAGGCCGCTATAAGGTCTCCCTGGAGCCTTCTCTTCTCTGGGCTGAACAACTCCAACTTTCTCAGCCTGTCCTCAACATCCAAAGCCAAATTTCACTGAGAAAAAAATTCTCTAGTGGAAGGGAGATGTGCATGTATGTTCCTGGGAACAGCCAGGAAATTAAATTTTTACATTCGTAACATGGGCTACTTTTTAAAGAAAATGTATGTCATTTACTTGCCAGAAAAGTAGAAATTCTAATACTTGCAGTCTAAATAGTAGAATG